>JANHFP010001040.1:76024-86825 GCA_032468135.1 Calamaria suluensis | reverse complement strand
GCTGAGGAATGCTAGGAGTTGAAGTCCACAAGTCTTAAAGTTGCCAAGGTTGGAGACCCCTGCACTAGAGGATACAGAAATTAATGAAGTCTGAGAACTTTGAATCTATTTCTACCTTAAAGGTTTCCAACAAAAAATACTTTCTTTTAAGGCAGGAATTTCCTGAATCTATCACTGTGATTTTCTTTGGCAAGTCAAGTTTATTCAGTAAGTCTACCACAAGCAAAGTATCCAGCAACCATGGATACCTTTAACAGTAGATTTGGTAACCAGCACCAGCCTCTCAATTTGTCAACTATGAAAGATGTAAATAGAAGTAAAATATTTTTTCAACTGGTAAAATATGCATTTTCAGCATGCTAATTAGCTCTACATGCATTTTGTCATGTTGATTTCAATGCATCCATATAGGAAAAAAGAGCACAAAGAGCAATTTCCTTCACATATTTAATCAAGGCATCTAATTCTTAGCCATGAAAGATTCAGATGCTTTGTAGAGTTTTGGTAACAAGTCACTTCATTGAGCTACTACACAGAATAACAGTTTGTAAATCAGACTGTGAATTTCATCTGAATAAGAACACAAACCCCTCATGCTTTCCTCCTCCTTAGCAACAAGGCATGCAGTTTAAGCAACAACCAAGTCTACACCATCCTGATTTATTTATTTTTTGCAAAATCGAAGAACCTTTAACAATGAAAAGAAATGTATGGATAGGGGGATACAATATATTTACCTTATGTGAATTTTTGTAGTCCAAAAGTAAATTTGCTGCTTTAATATCCCCATGCACATATTCATTTTCATGAATATATTCCAAGGCATCTAACTAGTGGGCAAAGAAAGACTGTATTACAAAGGATACCAGTATTTGTATTTATATATTACAGTCATCCTCACAATATTATTTAAAAACTTAACAATTTTTCTTAAATACATGAAGGGAAATATTAACAGGTAGTCTTCAACTTACAATTGACCATTGAGCCCAACATTTATGTTGCTATGCAAAATCATTTGTTTGATTTTGCCCCATTTTATGACATTTCTTGCCACAGACCTTAAGCGAATAATTGCTGATTTTAAGTTAGTAGTTTGCAAATGACTTTGCTTGTCAGAAGATTGCAAAATGAGATCAAATGACCACAAGATACTGCAACCAACTGTGAGTCAATTGTCAAGCTTATGAATTTTGGTCACTGACCATGGAAAAGCTACAATGATCTTTAACATGGAAAACAGTCATAAGTCCCATTGTAATTTTGAACAATCACTAAATGAACTGTTGAGGACTACCCACATTTTGCAGGAAAAACTTATTTCTTAAAGAAGTGAAAAGGCAAAGTAAACAATTTAATTAAACATACATATATATAATATTTTGGTAGTATACTTTGAATAATCTCTTAAAAGGGACGGTCAGAGACTAATAGCCAATTTTTAGAAGTGATAAAACATATGTAAGTCATGATAGACTAAAAAATCTTTTAAATATGAAAAGCAGATGCTCAGCTCAAGTTTTAATTAGCTTCAAATCATTACATCAGACGAAGAAGATGGAGAAAGTCCTTCTCCTTTGTAGTAATTCTTTCAAGCAACAATATATATACATGTGCAAGACAGTACTTAAAAAGATCCATTGATCCCCATCCCAGGTTTACACTGAGGTTTTATACCTACCACCTGCATCCCAATATGCAGAACAGTTTCCTTGTCAAATTTTCTCCCTTGTCTTTCAAATATTGTTTGAACATCTTCTCCTAATCTTTCCATCACCATAAATCTGTAACTGATATAGTATGGCCATAAAGAGAAACAGTGAGAACATACTGCCCTTACATAAAAAGTCAACAACAAAAGCAAATGTATACAAGTGAAATAAACTGATTTGTTTTACTAGATTAGATATTAATCTACATAATGTGTCAGTAGTGTCCAAGATATTATGCAAAGCGTTATCTTTCTTTGACATTATCCTAAAGTGTTTCCTCATTTCTCTCAGGTCTATTAAAATCCCCTATACCAGAATTCTTGTTCAACTCTGCTGTATTGTAATATCTTACCTTTTACCAAGATGTCTGATTTGGCCTGATCCCAAGAAAAAAGGAACGCCTAAAAATGTTAGTTGTTTCAGCTTCATCCATTTTTTGACTGACAAAAGATGAGAGGAAAGCAGGTTCTTTAAAACTGTCCAGCTTCTTTTTTAAAATAAAATATGACTATGATTTTTGGAAATATCAGAACAGAGTGTTATGAAAATGTATATACACATTAGGTACACTTGCTAAAAGTAACACTGAAATAAAGTTAAATTTTCGTGATTATTCCCAAGTGATTATTCTTGAAAAAGTATTAATAGCAGCTTGAAATAGGACACTTCTATTGCCTGACTTACTATGTTCTTGTTTTGCAGCTCGTTGGTAGAATTTCAGTTCTGAAAATAAGGGCCCATTTTCAAGATATTCCTATACAGATATATAAATAAAAAGCAGAAGTTTCATGTCAGTTATGTGTTACACATAATTGAGTGTTACACATAAATAAGGAAAGAGTTAAGAAGTGAAACTTGATTAAATATGAGGAGAAAGGACAACCACACATCAGCTTTGTCTAGTCATCCTATCTACATTTTGTTTGATTTGAAATCCAGAACAACCAAGGCATTCCAGGCCCCAGTTCTGCTTAACTATGCTTGGTTGAAACAGTCTGGCAGAATTTTGTAAAGCAGATATTTTGTCTGGATTATAAAAAAAAATATTTTCTATGTTTTCTGTATAACCCTCGTGTGTGTTATCCAATACATTACAGAATTTTCAAAAAGGAATAAAGTCATTGGTATGGGAGACTTCGAGAACTGAAATGTCTTTTGGGAGACTGATTGTGCCCTGCATGGTCCTTCTAGGAAATTCGTAATTTCTGTTGCGATAACTTTGTCTTTCAGCTCATGGAGAAAGGCACAAGTGAATCAGGTATCCCTGACTTCTTATTAATCAATAGGAAATATTTCAGTATTGTACTATGGAGATTAAAGTAAACTTCCCATGTAATTTTGAAAAGACTAGTTTAATTAAATATACTATTATTTTTTCCCAATCCAAACAGATTTGGAAAGACATTAAGTAAAGTTGCTCAAACTCTGCCCATCTGTCTATTGCATAATAACTCCAAAATCTGAACACAGCAGAGCCAGATTTGGTAGAAGAAGCTAGCAAAAGAAAGATGGAATGAACAAGCTGGAGGCTTTTTTTTTTAAGCTATATCCATCTCTAGTTGGGATGTTGATTGGAATATTATTGAGTACTCCATTCTAAATGTTTTTTTTTTCTGGTCATAAAATCCAGAGCAGAGCATACAAAGTTCACTGTATGTTTTCCAATCCACACACCATGTGATGGAATGTAGTAAGATGTACTCCCAGAAGAAAAGGTCTGCATTCCAGAGGAATAAGAGAACAACTCAGTTCAGATAGTTCGTGTGAGAGAAAGAGGGTGAACACAACCTTTTTCTAATGGTTCCCAAGGTAAATGTTAATGTACAGTAGGTAGTAGTCTTCATTACTTTGGCAAGATGCTGTCTATAGGTGAAGAACAATAAAGAAATTGTTGGAAGAATCACTGTGTCTTTCTTGTTTTTGGCGCCTGACACACCAACATATACAAATATAACACAAGAAGAGAACTGAAACACAAAAGTCCTCATCAAAAGGCAAAATCACCAACAACTTAATACTGATACCTCCTATTGCAACTGTTAGTAAAGTTTGGAAAACTACCAGAATCAGGGTAATACCTTGTGCTAACTTTTCTAATTTTCTTTTTCCTTCCTTCGATCCTTTCTTTAGACTGTGAGAGACAGAGCAAGAATTGTCCTGCACTAAGATGTTCTGTGAAACTTCTATCTAAAAGAGTACACTCACTTCAAATAAACAAAAATGTAAGGGAAGCATTCAATTCCATTGGATTAGAAACAATAAAAAGGCAATATTTTTAAAGTTGTAATAATTACCACTTTAATGACATACACAGCATTGTTTTCTACAGGAACATCAAGATAAGGGGAAGCTGCAAGATAAAATTAAGGCAGAGAAAGTTATGGAAGACTTGAGCCACTTTATCTACAACTGAATTTCAACTCAACAAGAGAAGATATGATATAGTTATATTTCTGCACAAATATTAAAACATAGAAAAGCATTTTTCTTTAACAAGAGTTTGCTTATAAATGAAATAATGTATTTTATCATTGTTTTCTTCATAATATGTGAAAAAGCTCTATCATTAATATTATTCTTGTTTTTACAAGATTTAAAGTAGTATGCCAGGAAGTTACCAGTTTGACTTCAATTTATTCAGTGAATGGACTTGGAACAGCTTCCCCAAGTATATAATTTAAGACAGTTTTTCCTAAAATGGATGTGATTAGATACATTGAGTTCACCTCCCACCACTTTCAACCAAGACTATGCTGGCTGGATAATTCTGGGAGTTGAATGCCACAGATCTGGGACGGGGGGGGGGGGGAGAATATTTTCTTTTTGAGGAACCTTGATTCAGAATCCAGAACTCCTACATGTCAAACCTTCTGAGCAGAAGTAAGTAGTTTCTTATCCCCATATTGGCAATAGCCATATTTTCCTCTCTTTATCTTAAAATAGGAATTAGTTTCAATGGGACACTGAAATTCACCCTCAGTCTAGTGGGTCCTTTTGCATAACCTCTGTCCCATGCTTCATGAAAGAAAGTATGTCCAATGATGTCCAATGAATAAATACTAGTATTCATTTGACATGATTCATGGCAGGCCCATTCCAAGTGGATCTTCTCCAGGTATCAGTTCAGTTTCACCTCTTAGAAACTCAACTATAAATTCTAATCAAGTTACGATTGTCTTTCCAGACAAACTTCTTCTCAACTGTACGTAACCTCATACAATTTTTAAGTTCTGGTCAAAGTAATTTAATAAACTTTGAATAAAGAATATATTAATATAAGCAATTGAAATCCAAATTAGAATAAAGGATAATTGAAAGGGGAAGAAATTGGTTATCCTCACGCCACCACATTATTTTATCATTTTGACCACATTCATTGGAAAAGATGATAGATGTACTTGCAGGATATGATGAGGGCATCTAATAATAACCTCTAGCTGTTCAAATCAAATGTTTTAATCTTTTGTTTGTACTTCTCTTCCGTTTTATCCATGTACTTACTTTATAAATAAACTGAATATTAATTTGGTTATACCCATATAAACACAAGGCTTTCTTAATTTGTGTAAACAACTTTAATTAAAAGATGCCCAATGCATCCATTTTATACAGAGTAAGACATCTTTTACAGCTACCCAAGTATTAACCACTGAAAGTGGTCTTGCTCTGTGATTAGTAAAAAAAAAGTACCCTCTGTCTGCACAGCATGAGTTCTGCTATTAAGCCATGGCTGTTCCCCATAGCTTTTGTTAGTTTCACATGCAAAAGTAACATCAGAGCACACTTCTGGAGAATATTGCTTTTTCCTCCTCCCCACACAATGATAACCTGGCACCATGGCACCCAGAAGTCCGACAAAGTAACTTGCTGGTTTCGCTTGCCAGCTGGAACCTATGAATTTCCATGTACAACAGTTTATTTGTGTAGCAATCATCTCCTGGAATAATGGAAAAAAGTGCCTGCAGTACATCTTGTGGAGTCAGTTTTGCAGGCAAAGTTTACACAGAGGGAAGAGGAAAGCAGTGCCTATTGGCAATTAAACAGAATTCCCCACTCTTGTCCACAGCTGATCTCATTGCCACTGCTGGAGCTCTGGCAACAAATACTCATTTTGCAAATATGGATGGCCTCAAGAAAGTGGAGGTTTGTGCGCAAGCATGCTGTGGTTATAAAAATTTGAAGAGTAATAATTTCCTATGGGTTTTACTTATATGCTAACTTCACAATATCTACAATCTGCAGACATTCCAAGATCAGAAGGTACCAATTCTGGTGCGTTGTTGTTGTTTTCAAAATTCTTTGTTACTTTTGTAAAGTAACAGCTAGGAAAGCAGGATTTACTTTTATGTGTTCCTTCATTTTTTTGTATCACCCTTCACTAGTCAGGTGCCCTCCAGATGTGTTAGAAAAACTTATAGAATTCCCATCCAATAGATAAGCCAAGATGTAGAAACTAAATAAATCTGAAAGTCCTCTGGTCAAGGAAATCTTATTTACATATTTATCCTGTCCTAATCTTCCACTTCTACTCAAACCAGCAATGAAGCTAAGTGGCCATGAAACTGTTTAGTACTCAAGCTGGAGGTCAAGGAAATATCAGTTCAACAATTTTCAGTACTGCAAAACTAAAGCAAGGCATGAATATTTATATAATGTAAAATTATTTTAATCAAGGGAAGTAAAACATTTGCTAGCTTCTGTCTGGGTACTAATACTAGTAAACTATCCATCTGGCATTTAAGGTGCCAGTTCTTTTAATCTTAACTGATATACTCCTGGTTTCTTCCTCAAGTGCAAGTTAGAGAAATAACCATGTTGAAACATCCTGAACATGTTCCCCATCAATTTTCCACAACTCTCAACTCTGAGAGCAGGGTTTGTTTCTACTTACCTTTACTTCTAGTTCTGTAGTATGACGATTACCGTGTATGCTCCATGCACACACAGTAGAGCACGCACAGCATGCACCATATGTGCGCTCCACGCATGCTCAGTAGAGCATGCAGGCACGCACAGGCTGCGTATGTGCTGTGCACATGTTCAGAATTGGCCAGGTGTGGCAATCAGCTGCTTCAGCTGGCAAAAAATGGTAAGATAAAGCTCAAAAATTTGCAAGGGCGAGTGGGAGGGCCCAGCTAAGATAGTCCAATTGACTCCTTTAGCTAGAAATACCACAGGACATTGTTAAAAAGTTAATGACGATTGAAAACCCATTATTGACTATTTACAAGAAACAGTAAAAAGGTGTTATATGAATTTGAAAATTAGAATAAAAATGTACATAATACTGTAATCATAGAGTTAATTTTATATTTATACTTATAATCTCTGTAATAGAAAATAAGTCACTTCTTTATTTTTTCTTTTCTTTGATTTCTGCATTGTCTTTGTTCTTTTTCTTTTTTCTCTCTTTTATTCTAAATATTTGTTACTAGTTATCATTCTGTGTTACAAATTAATTACAAGAATCAAATATTCAAAAAATTATGTGTTTTTATTTATTACAATATTTGGTTTGGGACAGCAATTTAAAAAATAGCACAATTTGATACTGAATCAGAAAAACAACATGACTCAATTTCATATTCAAATCAAGGATTCAAAGATATGATAAAGTACTGTAACTTAAAAAAAATTCCTTTCAGCTATTTGAGTTTGCAAACAAAAGTAAACACTTAAAACAGAGGAATGTCTAATTTCATGATTTACCTGCAAAGGTTTTGGAAGGTCCTTTAAATCCTAATTATTTTTCAGGAAAGCATATTTTTCCTCCTTTTGTAAAGTGGGGTTCTATTTATAACATATGAAATCTCTTTCGCAGACAAAATATACAGCTCAATATTCACATCTGAAGTGTCTAAGATGTCATAGTGGACTTCTAAGAAGCCAAAAAAAAGGGGGGGGGGAGACAAAGAACATATCTATTTCCTAGGTACATTGAGGGATGATTCCAAGTAGTAAGTCTCCCACACAAAATATTTCATACTACATGTCTTACCTAGATAGACCAAGCCAAATCCTCCATAAGCAATCATAGGACCCAGCCTCCATTTCCGTTTTTGGTTATCCGTCAATATTATTCCTTCTTGAAGAGGATCCGGGAGGTTGCTTTTTTCCTGCTTTTTTGGAGGCATTATGCCTGAACATAAGAAATCAAAGACATTTCTTAAAAAAGGCAGCACATACTGTTTCTCCATAGACTGTTGTTAAAAAAAAAACAACCCACCATAATACAGATATCAGCAAGCTTGGCCTCTATGTAACACCTTAGTGATGATTCAGCTGATGATATAAGAAGTCCTTGCTGAATGTAATTGAAAAGGGCAGCTTTGGCCATAATAAAAATCACCTTGAGTTGTGAGAAATACAAGGGATAGAATGTTATGATAAATATGTAACAGTTATAATTTGCCTTGTAAGTTTCAACTGTTCAGAGTGAATATGCAGAGATGTCTTTAGAAAATAACACCTCTTCCCTTGTAAACTGCAAGCATTTGGCTTGATTCTAGCAGTGATGTTTGGAGAGATCTTCACTTGTTACATTTGGGAAGAATGTATCTGTTCCCTCTTCAGTGTACCTTTGTATAACTTTGTTTCTCCTGAATAATAGGCAGTTTTTTCTTCTTGAGAAAACCCTTAAGATAATTGAAACTGAGCATCATGCAATATTGCCTGTGATGTTTTGGGCAGTATTATCAATCTGTTATACTTTTCAGCTGTCTTTATGTACACAACTGTACTTTAGCTGTAACTATAGCATTTCAGGAAAAAAGAGTGTGATTTTGATACAATGCATGGTTGGTTTCAGTGCTCTAAACCCATGTTGACCAGGCAGCCAAAAGTAGCACATTGTTAAGACTTAAAATAAACTCACAGCAAAAAGCATCTTTAATACCTTTCCATGCTTGGATTATCTCTCCTCTTAAAATGCAAGAAGGGACAAATGTTAACAAATGTGAAGAGATACATTTTCCTTCTACTTTCATTAATCCCACACTACAGGAATAGGAGAGGTTCCGATTCCAAGACTGGTATCAAAATCCCAAACCCAAGTTTTCAACCTTTTTTCTTATCCTGCAAAAAAGGTGAACATTTTACTCTTTGCGTTAGTTATATCATAACATCTGGGTTTTTTTAAAAAAGGTGGGAAGGTTATTTTTCCTGCCATGGAAATAAGTAGAAGAAAACTCACTTGATTAATGTCTGTGTGATAGCAATTGAAAATGTGATAAGACCAAGTTCACAAAAAAGTAATGGCAATGGAAAGATTCAAATTCTAGAAAGTGAAACAACTCTATGCTTCTCCTTTCATTCAAACCAGGGCAAAGCAGTATCTGAAAGCAAAAACAAGATTGATTAAAAGTATGTGCTGCAACGTAGTGTTTCCCAGGAATTATAAACTCCAACTTCTATGGTCTCAAGGCAATATGGTTATTGTTTCAGGAACTGTTAACTTTTTATTAATCTTTTTTTTCCTTTTTTTTTTTTTTGCAAAACTCTGACTTCCACATAAAACTAAAAGCAACTATGACTCCAGGCCAGCTGGACTAGCAATTACATAAGTGAGAATTGCAAGTACTTTATATCTACAGGGTACTTGAATAATGATTTATAATGTAGATAAGTTCAAAATTAAAAATAAACAATACATTGTTGCAAATTACTTGTATTTTTTTTTACTTTTTCTTATTTAAAAAGAAATGTCCTTTGCCTCCAGAGATAAAATATAAATAAGATATAATATTTAATGTATAACGTATAATGTTTGTACATTAATATATTCATACAGCTCTCAATATTCAATATCTCAATATTCAGTTACATTCCCATCAACCAAGAAACAGCCCAGGATGAAACATGCTTACTGTGCAAGAAGAGATGGCTTTTGAATTTGAAGGATTCCCTGGAATTAACATGTAAGTCACACTTTCCTTACAATTCTATCCTCCATATGAGGGAATAGACTACCTGTATTCCTACAAAGCATCCAAAAAATAGGTGGGAGGCATTTTGCCCTTCCTATCAACTCCAAGTCCTTCCTATCAACAAACTTCTATCTTTGTGGAGTCTCCATTCATGATATTTATTTTATTTATTTATTTATTCGACTTTTATACCGCCCCATCTCCTAGGACTCGGGGCGGTTTACAGAATTTAAAAAGGTTTACAGCATTTAATAGATATTTTTAATAAAATCAAAATAATCAAAATAATAAAAATATGCTACTCCCATCAGCAGCCTTAAAGAGAAAATTCATTCCCCAACTTTTCAGCATTTACAATAGTACCTACATATATGAAGAAAGCACCAAGAACTTTGGAATCACTCCTGGAGTTATAGACTGCAATAGATGGATGACTACAATAGAATAGAATAAGAGTTGGAAGGGAGCTTGGAGGTCTTCTAGTCCAACCCCCTGCTTAGGCAGGAAACCTTACACCACTTCAGGCAAATGGTTATCCGACATTTCCTTAAAAACTTCCAGTGTTGGGAGAATTCACAACTTCTGCCAGCAAGTTGTTCCACTGATTGTTTTGTTAGGAAATTTCTCCTTAGTTCTATGTTGCTTCACTCCTTTGATTAGTTTCCACCCATTGTTTCTTGTTCTATCCTCATGTGCTTTGGAGAATAGTTTGACTCCCTCTTCTTTGTGGCAGCCCCTGGTACTATTTGGGGAAGGGACACGTTAAAAACATGTACTTATTTAAGAAACTTTATATGGCCTCCCAACTCTCTCCGGGTGACTCACTTCACCTCCTTTAAGCCAGAAAACAGTGAGTAGGCAAACAAGTAATTAACTGAGGAGTTGGCCAAAAAAACCTCACAAACGGGGCAGAGTTGACCGTGGAGCTTCCCATGGGGCAGCGGTCAGTTTCCCTTTTCCTTTGACTGACATCATTACTCTGGCGCCCAAAACTGCAGAAAGTCAAGACAAGGGGAGGATGCGCGGAAAGCTCTTCGCTTCGGGCGCAGGAGAAGTTGAGGAAGGGCAGCCCACACATTAACGCTCCTAAGGCGAACGACAGTCCAACCCGGGGGCCCACAACGGCACGAAGAGAGCCGTTTACCGCCTTCGTTTGCGCGCCCC
>JANHFP010001035.1:104814-116018 GCA_032468135.1 Calamaria suluensis | reverse complement strand
GAGGAAGGAAGGAAGGAAAGAAAGAAAAAGGGAGGGAGAAAAAGAAACGAAGGAAGCAATAGCACTTTTATACTTATATACTGCTTCACAGTGCTTTACAGCCCTCTCTAAGTGGTTTACACATTCAGCCTATGGCTCCCAGCAATCTGGCTCCTCTTTTTACCAACCTCGGAAGAATGGAAGGCCTTCAGCCCTGTCAGGATCGAACTTCTGGCAGTGAGGTGAATTAACCTATAACGGTGCATTTTAACCACTTCACCACCATGGATAGGTGTATAAAATTATGTAGTAAAGAAAATAATTCCTCAAAAGTGTCTATATTACTCAAAAATCTTCCATTACTCCCTGAAAAGGAACCATTCCCTCCACCTAATCCTCCCAATATAGTTTATGGCTCTTTGGAACATATTTCTTCTTACATATCCTACAGTCATTTTTAACCAACTCCCATGCCCAAAGTAATATTAAAACTAGGGGGTGAAAACATCACTACTACATGAGTTCCAAGGCATTACTAAGAATGTCTCAGACAGTTTGAGCCTGAGGCAAATTATTCCTCTTTCCTCTCAAGTTAGGGCTCTATATATAGAAGTCTAGAAGTCTAGCTTCTTTTTTTAAAAAAAAAACCCAACATATATTTCCTTCTAGCTGCCAACAGAAATGCAATAACAAATTCAATAACCATATACTGTCTCAATCTACTGCCTGAAGTGGTTGCTTCTCTCAATCATATTAGAACCAATGTTCCATTACATTACACTTCAACCCTATCACCAGCAGACACGCTTCTCATCAGCAATCTGTTAGGTGGTGGTGATGCCATAATATCAGTCAACTTGGGCCAAAGGATCATATAACTGCCCCAGCAATTGCTGTTGAGTCCCTAACCATTTTGCACTGCTTTAGTTTGGCATAGTGAACCTAAAGTGGAATTACCTCAAAATACTGAGCCGTTTTTGAACTTGACATACAGCGGAATAATATTTCCTTGCACTGCTAGAAATAAAGCACCTGTTTTAATCTCACAAGTCAATATGGGAACCAATCTGAACCGAACAAATGGGAGGAAGTTTCTCCCATCATCTCTATACTCTATACTCTATTTATTAGTGGCATAAATGCAACTGAAGGAGTTATAGTGAAGGGAATGTTGACAAAATTCAGTCACCAGTTTTAGGAATAGTATGAAAAAAGTGTGTTCATTCTGACTGTAATTAAATTGCATTACGGATTCTCTAAGGAAAGCATGGGATTCTCGAAAGGGGAAGCTATGGAAATCAAATTTCCATCTGAATACAGACCCATATATTTTAAAATCAAGGCATTCACATTAATAACATTCATGTTCTTTATGGGAAAAAAATCATTTGGAGGGTATATTTTTAGCTGAAATTAGGTTGTAAGAGCCTGTTCATTCTGTCACATTGCTTCAATCTGAGAGATGCAAAAAAAGGAAAAAAGCCAATCAATAACCATAATTATAATTTTCTCCTCATTGATTGCTCAGAAGTCTTCAAAGGCACCATCATTAATTTAAAGTCTCTGTGCAAAATGGTTAGAATTTAAAAATCCTTTTCTGGGGGGGGGATACAAAAATAAAATTTGTTCAATATGGACAAGTTAGAATGTATAGCGATGTCCATAATATATAGTAAATTATACAAAGGCTAATAAAACCAGAAAAGACATTCTCCTTCTAAAATATCCTTCTAGTTTTGTTAGATAAGTAATACAAGAAATGACCATTACTGCATTCAGGGCATAATTTTAATCTGATTTTAAATTATATCTGGCTAAAACATATTGTCTATTTTTTGGACTTCTTTGTTTCTCTAATTATTATTTTTTCCAAACTTGCTTATTGAAAAATTCAACAAAATTGAAACCTTACACATCATTTTAATTAATCTTAATGAACTAGTTGCTTTCTTATGGATGTTGTATAATATTGTTGGTCCTCAGGTATTTTTTAAATTAATTACTTAATAGATGACAGTCTTTTTTGTATGTATGATTAGGTAATTATTTTCTCAATAGCTAAATGGAGAGCACAGTTGTCCAGCAACATTTCAGCAGCAGAAGCATTTTTATTACCTAATAGAAAACCTAAAAATAATGATTTAAACTTTTATGCAAATTAGCAGATTCTGATTTGTTCGAAAGAAGCAATGAAAAAGATTATCCTTGTTTTTTTTCCAAATCCAGAATAATATGCTACTGAATTAACCTTTATTTTCAAAGCCGTGTAATATTAAAAACACTTTAAAGTCCTGTGTCTGTTGTATGATGTTCCAGATTAAGTGGTTTGGTGGTAGAATTAATGCAAAGCATCAGTGGGCTCCCTATTCAAGTATTTATATATCAGAGTTTTAATCTGCTTTTTCATTTCTGTAATACCATTATAATTATAGTCTTCTGAAGAAAAAAATGAAACACAAAAAATATCAGTTTTGCTTTTAGCAGATGTAGCAGTTGCTTTTCTGCAATGTTCAAAAATATTCAGTAATTTGTGAAACCTCCTAGACAGTCATAATTTGGTTGCTGCTTGCATTCTGTTTTGGGGTGTTGCAGACAACCCCAGATTGAAATTTCAGGTGAATTCTCAGCCTCCAAATAATTCAGGCACCTCAGAAATCTTTTATTTCTCTGTACATTTTCTATATGATTCTATTTTCCACCTTCCTGTGCCCTTTCAAATGCTACAGTAAGCAGACTCCCTAAAGTTCTTTGCAAAAAAGCATGATTTAGTCTTTCTGTCTCACATTAGCTATATACATTTAATCACGTGCATTGTTTTCACAGCTCATTTTTTTCTTTCTTCTTTTATATAATATATCAATAAAACTCCTTGTGGTGTTCATGTTGCATTCTGGAAAAATACGCCTGAAATCAGCATTTCTTAGACCTGTCTTTGATCAACAAAAGGCCTATTTTAAAGCAGTCCCATAACAATTTTCAGAATTTATTTGAAACAAGCCTGGTCCATCTTGGGTCAGTTATGTTTCTTAAAAAGAAAATGACAACAACAACAACAACCAAACAGAGCAGCCTTCAGATTCAAAAAAGAACTTGATGCTGCTTCTAATGCATTTAAATCAGGGGTGAAATCCAGCAGGTTCTGGAGAACCAGTAGCGGAAATTTTGAGCAGTTCTGAGAACCGGCAAATACCACCTCTCACCCACCCCACCAGAGAGGAATGGGAATGGAGATTTTGCAGTATTCTTCCCCCAGGAGTGGGGAGCAAATGGGGATTTTCCAGTATCCTTCCCCTGCTACACCCACAAATCCACACCCACCAAGCCATGCTTACAGAACCAGTAGTTAAAAAAGTATATATTTCACCACTGGTTTAAATCTAGTGGCATCCATGAAGGGGCAGGAGAGAGGGGGGAGGGGGGAGCAGGAAAGGAAGAGATCCAATGAGATTCTCGTGCTTCTGTTTTGGCATATTGTAAAAGGCATTTTCAGCATGGGAAGTATCATCTTGGTCAACACAGTGGTGAGTGTTTAGGAATCAATGAGGGAGGAGGTGAAGGAAGAGGAGATAGTTTATCATCAAGAACGTAATTGAATTGATATTCATTTATTATCTTTATATGTCACATTTCATTCAGGCAGTGGTACTTTCACTTACATTATATCTAGTGCACCTCAAAGCTCAAAAAAGGGTAGCAAACAGGTTTATTATCTATCCATAACAGCAATATCAGAGTTGCTATTTTCAACATATAATGGTGAAAGATTAGGAATCCATGAGGGAAAAGAAGGCCATCATGGACATGATTTAATATTTATTTATTTAAATTTATATGGCACATTTCGTTCAGGCGCTAAATGTACCATGTATCCTGCACCAGGCAGCATGTGTAGTGCTCCCTCCTATCTCCCCCCCCCCACATACACACAACAGTCCTGTGATGTAGGCTGAGTTGAGAGAAAGTGACTGGCCAAAAGTCACACAGTAACGAAGAGTGACCCTCGTTCAAGATCTTAACTATCCCGCTACATTGGAATCTATCATTTACAAAGTTTTGTTGCCCTGTGAAAAATATTTGTTTGTTTTCTTCATCCTCTATAATTATACAGTGGTTTGACATGTTGTTGCTTTTTATTGATACAAGCTGATAGAAAGTGATGGCTGATATATCTTATGGACCCTGCAAGCAGAATAGTCCCATAGGAACCCAGATTAGTTTGAGCAATGATTGTACAATGAAAGCAGAGTCACACTCAGGACGGAGGTTCTTGGGAAGACATAAATGAAATTTTTGTAGATTTTTTTTCTTGCCTTTAAAAAAGGAATTTATTTCCACTGAATGAAAAATATTTTTACAATGTCAAAGGCATTTTACACAGTGGCTCCTGCTGAAGTGCAAGATTCAGATCTTATCCAAGCTGTTAAGGTAGATTCATCTTGAATTTTTGTTTCTCCCCTTCAATTCATATATACATTAAAAGAAAATAAATCACCTGTTCTTTCTAATCCCTGAAAGAAGAAGAAACCAGTGGTGAAATCCAGATATTTTTACAACTGGTTCTGTGGGTGTGACTTGGTGGGTATGGTGTGGCTTGGTGGGCATGGCAGAGGAAGGACACTGCAAAATCCCCATTCCCTCCCCACTCCTGGTAGAGGAATACTGCAAAATCTCCATTCCCAGAGGTGGTATTTGTTGGTTCTCTGAACTACTTAAAATTTCCTCTACCAGTTCTCCAAAACCTGTCAGAACCTGTTGGATTTCAACTCGGGAAGAAATATATACCCATTGGAAAGTTGGAAATCAAACTGAATGAAATTCTCAGTCATCCCTATGTTGGAATAAGAAAAAAAGAAAATATATACCTACTGTATTCAGCTCATTCTGCTTAGTAAAGGTAACATGTCTGTTAGCTTGTAGAAACAGTCTACAGACAGATATCAAAAAGCTCAGTGCAAACGTTCATTCATACTGAGCTGTGTTTTAATAAGTGAATCAGTGATGGGTTGCTCCTGGTTCAGACCGATTCACGTGATCCGGTAGTGATGACCTGATGACATCAGCAAACTGGTTCTCACCATCCGTCCCACCTCCCACCCACTCTGGCTCAATTTAGTACCTTTATTTTCCTGTTTTTCGCCAACTGAATCAGCTGATTGCCATGCCTTGCCACTTCTAACTGATTCTGAGAATGCACAGAGCACACACATGGCACACACACACCAATTGTGTGACAACAGAACCTATAGTAAAGGTAAGTAGAACTCACACCTGAACTGAATGTAAAGTTATAGATTTAACCAATGTACTGATTTTTATTGACTGTTATGATACCTCTATTTTCTTCCTTTTCTGCCCTTAGCTCCAGAATGCTTACCAGAAGGACATCGCATTCTCCATCACGCCTATCGCAGCATCCATTTTGATTCTCTGGAATTGCAGGAAAAGGCCATTCAGGACATGATTTGTGATCATTCACTCCCGCAAGGGTGGTACCGCTTCATGATTGAAAATAAACCTGCAGAAATGCCAACTAAGTGTGTAGAAGTAAGTCAGATAAAATGAAAGGAATGAAATATGCACTCTCATCCAGGTTGTCCCAGAAATGTCCATCAACTCCTAGTATGATGACCCCACTCAAAGCAATTACATGGCAAAAACCAGGAACGTAAGAAATAAGCAGTCTTTAATGCAAAGAACTCAAATATCTTCTTGGTCGAAGGTGGGTTTAATATGAAAACAAAACTAGGATAACTGCCAAGACCCACGCTGGCTGCAGTCCAGGGTTAACTATGATAAACACAGGCCGAAGTTAGTTAGGAGGTTCTTACCCAACACAGATATCTTCAGGCACTC
This sequence comes from Calamaria suluensis, assembly GCA_032468135.1. Lineage (NCBI taxonomy): Eukaryota > Metazoa > Chordata > Lepidosauria > Squamata > Calamariidae > Calamaria > Calamaria suluensis. The sequence continues at coordinate 110,186 of JANHFP010001035.1, read as the reverse complement.
AAACTGATTTCACTTCTTTGACTCCAGCATTTGTTAGGCACAAACGACTGCCTTTTAACAAGTTCCACTCAGCTGTGCACTTCCCCTATTTTCTCCTGAGTAATCTCTTCTCCAGAGCCCGTTTGTCCCTGTGTCTCTGCCTGGTGTCAGGTGGGGGCACTGTTCACAATTCCTTCTCTGAGCTGTCTTTCTCTGATTCCATTCCCAGCTCCCTGGAGTCTGCCGGGACCTGCACTTCCTCCATTTCATGCTCCCCCTCACTGCTCTCTGCCAGCTGCTGTTCCTCGACCTCCAAGTCAGACACTGGCAGAGGCATGACACCTAGATTCCTCTCCTATAATATTTAGGATTTCTGAAGTGACAGTCCCAAACAACTGATAGGCACCAGCCTGAAGAAGGCTTCTTCTTTCTTTCTTTCTTTCTTTTTTTTTTTTTTTGAGTTCTTGAGTGGCACCATCTTGCCTCAGATGAATTCTTCTATCTTAATTAGTGGGTACGGTACATTAAAAGGGAACAATGTATGATTAGAAGCACAAAGGAATTTCCTCATCCAGGGAACAGCTTGATATACAGATCTAATCAAATTTGTTTCTTTTATATGCAAATGAATTCACCTCATGCTTTCTGAAGCTCAAAAAAATGCATTTCACAGGCCGAAATATTATTAATAGTTCAACACTTCTACTGTACTGTAGCTCAAACCCATTGCTGACATGTTTTGAGCCATATGAAATATGTGGCTGGATTAAGTGGCAAGTGTGAAGCAATTCAAGAACCTATTTTTTATTTTCATTTTTTTTTTGCCCAGAAGTTTTTAAATAATTCATTATCTGCTGCTGGAAAAGTAGGTAATTCAAAATATATTGGGCATTTGCTTGATGGGAAATCTTTGGCAGCTCTGATCAGTGAGTTAAAGGTTATAGCACCTTTGAGGTTTTACTTCTTTGATGGATACCTTCTTGATTCAAAATAAATAATATATTGCTTTGCTTCTTTTAGAGATAACTTTGTAATTCAAAAGAAATAATAACTTTCTAAGTCAAAGGACCACCTCATGTTAAAAAAATTCTTCATTTAAACCAAAATCCCATAAAATAGGATTTAAACTGAGAAAGGAGTTCCGATTAAATAATAATAATAAAACTTATTTAAAAAGTAGTTTGAATTAAAAGACAAACCCATGCTTGTGTTCTTAATTCCTTGGCCTTTTTGTGATAATTTTAAAATCTGTAGGTTCAACAAATTGAGTTACATTTTATACAACGTAAATTATTTTAAAAAATTATTCAGTTTTAAAGCCATCTCACAGCAGTGATTCTGTGGGTATAAAGATTACAATCCTCCTTATAATAACATGACACCCCAATGAAAATAAAAATACATAAAACAAAAAGCCTTATCTCTCTTCCCGCCCCCCATCTTTCAACAGAGCTCACTTAACTTCCTGGTGTAGGCTTAAAAATATAAATAACAAACATTTCTTGATATCAGAATCAGATAAAATTCTGGAATGTTTTGATGATTTGCTGTGAGCATTTGAAATTGTCACTCTGAATTTGGAACAATCTGTGCAGCTCTTGTGATCTTAAAATATATGAACTCTAATCTAACAATATAATAGCTTCCTGCTAGAAAAGATCAAAATATCCTGATTAACGCTATCAATTTGTTGACTGTTTATATCCCATGACTGATGAAATTCAAAGTATGGTTAATCAGTTATCCCCATGATTAACAAAAAAACACACCACTTTGTTAGTAAACTGAAGCACTGCTGGTGAGTAAAAATGTTTTATATACTTACTGAGTGTGATTCCTGTTATGATTCCTTGCAACAAGATACATAGGCTACCACAGGATCCAGATCGGTTTCACTTATTTGAATATTACAGGTACCAATGTACAGATATATGAACTGAACCTCATATGATTTCAGATACATCATAAGAACATCAGTGGTGGGTTTCACATTTTTTAACTACTGGTTCTGTGGCTGTGGCTTGCCATGGCTTGGTGGGCGTGGCAAGGGAAGGATACTGTAAAATCTCTATTCCCTCCCCACTCTAAGAGGAGGATACTGCAAAATCCGCTTTTCCTCCTTATCAGCTGGGACTGAGGAAGCAGAGAATAGATGGGGGTGGGGCCAGTCAGAATTTTTACATCGGTTCTCCAAACTACTCAAAATTTCTACTACCGGTTCTCCAGAACTGGCCATAACCTGCTGAAACCCACCTCTGAAGAACATGTATACAAGCTTGTTTCTTCATCACACATACTCTGATGGATTTATGATTATTTTGTGTTCGTAAATATTTCATACCATTCATTTGTCTACTGAAACTTCTTCTGTGACTATATTAAAGGCAGTGTGAATGAGGTTATTCTTTCACTTCTCCTATTAAGAATCTTTCTTCATTCAGGAATACCTTGCAGTGCCATGGCATTAGGATCTATGAATTATCAGTGAAAAATGTATATATTTTAGATGCTAATTGCTACTTAAAGACTCAAAAAGGGGAAATCCATTAGAGCTGAACCAAATACATACAGCAGAGTTAATAACATCTCATTTAAATTTTATTAATCAAACTCCTCCAGATGTGAAATCTGCCATAATTTTTTGAAACCTTTTCAAGCTTTGCAACCTCATATTTCAATATGAATTAATATGAATTAGGAATTTCAAATGGAAATGGGCTGGTCACACAGCAAGAAGAACTGATGGCAAGTGGACCAAGAGAGTCCTAGAGACCTAACACAAAATGGATTGACAACATCAGCAAGTATTGTGGGCCCAATTAGCAAAAGGAAGCTCAGGACTATATTGGTTGGAAGCATGCTTAAGAGGCCTTCATCCTTCAGTGGATACACAATGCCTGAAATGATAATGATTATGATTTTACTAACATTTACCGGAAAACCAAATAAATGAAATATATTTAAATATACATTAATGAATATGTCATACGGTCAGGACATGTGACTTGTCAATTAATTTAAAGAGAACATTTAATATGTGAGGCTCTAAACAGCCTGAAACCAACAGCCAGGATAATATGGAAGAACTTACTATTTCGATTAAATGTGAGAGATTCACGCATGAACTTAATATTTAATAACATACAGTAGCTACACAGGCCGCAAACAAACCAGTGACAGGATTTCTCCTCATGTAACTAGGAATACTCAACCTGTGAATACTCAATCAGTATTCAGCCTATAAGTCATTTGACTATCTAAATCCGGAATAAACAGGATAAAATAGATAACTCAAAATGTAGCACAGTAATGCTAGTATGCTTATCATTTAATTGAAATGGGAAGCTCTTCCACTTTTTTAAAAAAAATATGATATTTGTCCGTCAAATAATTGGATAGATTAACTATGAGTGGCATATACCTATCCCACAGTAGTGCTTCTTAGATTAAGAAATATCAGCCAAATATGAAAATGAACAGTGGGAAATAGGCTAGACCCATGATGGCAAACAGGTGGCAAATAGAGCCATATTGGTGGGCTTGCAAATATTGCTCTAGCTCAGCTCCGGCATGTATGTGCACCCCTGCCAGTTGAGTTTTAGGCCTTCTGGGCCAACTAGAACTTGGGAAACAGGCTGTTTTTGACCTCCAAAGGGCCACATGCCACAGGCAGCACACAGCACCCTCTCCGTGGCCACATGAGCTGTCGCCCCAGTTCAGCTCCGTCATGCATATGTGTGTTCCTCCCACTGGTTTTCAGATCTCTGTCGTGCATGCGGGATGTGTGCACAGGTGCCGCACCTAATGGGGCTGCTGCAAAGGTCGCAACTGTGAAATGGTCATAAATCACTTTTTTCAGTGCCATTGTAAAGTTGAATGGTCACTAAATGAATTTTTATAAGTCAAGGACTACCTGTAATTGCACAATTTTGTTTAACAAAGCCTTTGTTGGATCATTCTCCTTCAAGAGATCAGGAGGGTCCAACCCTGCTGGCCTACTGTGAAACACTAAAAGACCTAGCTCTGAACCTGTATCCCAAATGTGCAAAAGCTGCATTGTATTAAAAAGCTGTAACCCTAGTGATATTAGTGTTGTCGGCTATGTAGTTTTTCTTGACTGCTATGGATTTTAAATTTTGCATTTAATTTTTGCATCTGTGCAATTCCTGATATTCTGTTTGATCTTGTTTGCCACCTGGAGTCATTTGTTGAGATGGATAGCTTTACAAATCCATTACATAAAGAATAAATTAGTTTCTAATGTTTGCGTAAAATTCAACTAAATAATTTTTAATGGAATCATAAAGTTCAGCTGAAATATTTTTAATGGAGTCAGAAATCCCATTGTCTAGCCCAGCGACAGCTAATCTTTTGGCCATCACATGCCAAATGTGGGGGGAGCACAGGGGGGCTGCAGATGCCCACACCCATAATTCAATGTGTCCTGCCCCCCACGCATGCCCACGCAACCTCATGTGCTCCCCCCATTTTTGGCATGTGGCAGCAGCAAAAAGCTTAGCCATCACTGAGTCCAGACAATGGCATTTCTGATTCCATTAAAAATATTTTAGCTGAATTTCAGCTAAATACATGATGGAGTGGGGGATTTCTGAGTGGAGGGGCTATCATAGCAGAAGCCTCACCCTGATATGAACAACTGCAAAAGAGAAAAGACATATTTAAATACCAGCAACACCAAGAGCAAACCGATGAAACATAGTGAGACGGTTTATATTTCAAGACCTTAAACTCTTCCACAATAATACTCTGTGAATCTTAAACGACATTCCCAATTTGCCATTTCCTGTTAAAATAAATATTACTGTATCATCAACTTCAAACAAAAGGTTTGCTTTTCAAACAAGGCCATAACAAGAAATTAATTTACCATGTCAAATTGTTTGTTATTAATTTATTTTGCCTAACTGATTATTCTCAGTGCTCAGGGAGCCTTCCAGTGTGTGCTTGTATGAGCTAATGCGTGTCTTTCTTGGCATGCTATGTAAACTTTAGCTGACAGAACTACTGTGAAGCAAACAAAACTTACAGGAGACCCCAATCCAACCCCGTTGTCACATGCAAGAGCTGCTACAAAAGAGCTGCTGCAACTCTTTAAGAACTCTGTCAAAATTGTGCAAAAGAAAGATACCCAACTTCTGTTATATAATTTTTTTTCAGACATCACACAGCACTCAAATGCAGTGGTTTCACTGTAGCTGTCAGCAGGTAAGACAGCTGAGCTTATCGATCAGAAGGTTGGCAGTTCAACAGTTCGAATCCCTAGTGCCGTGTAATGGGGTGAGCTCCCATTACTTTTCTCAGCTTCTGCCAACCTAGCAGTTTCGAAAGCATGTAAAAATGCAAGTAGAAAAAATAGGGACCACCTTTGGTGG
>JANHFP010001035.1:67357-79303 GCA_032468135.1 Calamaria suluensis | reverse complement strand
ATTTACCAATTACATATTATATACATATAAGTATAAGCATGAATTAAAATACATAAAATGAATGCAAATAAAGAGAACATTATGACAGGGATGGTAGGCACACTGGTGCTCTTATGCACATCTGTATTTATATGCTACCCATCTCGCAGTGTGAGGCAACTCATTGATTTATAGAATTGAATATATGGAATGAATATCTGCAGTAAACTGTTTGCTGTTCGAATAGTATCACTGGTTAAGACTTGATAAACTAAGTTCTTGATAAACTAATAAATAGGTTTTTACTTGTATAAGATTATTACAGTACCTGGTTGATTACTTTGTAGAACCTTAGAAGATGTTTGCTTAAGTTTTGTTTTCACTTTAGTTAACTGTTAAAAATGGGTGAGATTATTCCCTTAAACAAATTGGCTTTATGGAATTATGTTTTAACCCTGACATATACATGCCAAATACCAAATGAAATATAAGTCTGACAGAAGTATTATGTTAATGCAATAAATTTTAAGAATTTGTAGTTTGTTTATACAATTTTTATAGACTGCCCACTGCATCAAAAGTGTCAAGGTAGTTCACAGAAGAATTAAAACAAAATTGAATCTAGCTAACTCAGATAACTTTTATACCATACAAACCTACTGGAATAGCAAACCTTTTAAAACTATCTTAAAAGTATAAGGTTGGGGTTATTTGTAATATGAAAGGGTATTCTAGAAAGTGGGGGCCATCAATGAGATAGTGCATCCTTATCAGAGTTGGGTTTCAGCAGGTTCTGACCAGTTCTGGATAGCGGAAATTTTCAGTAGTTCGGAGAACCGGTAGTAAAAATTCTGACTGGCCCCACCCCCATCTAGTCTCTGCCTCCAAGGTCCCAGCTGATCAGGAATTAATTGGGATTTTGCAGTAATTTTCCCCTGGATTGGGGAGGGAATTGAGATTTTACAGTATTCTTCCCCTGCCACGCCCACCAAGAAATACCACACCCACCAAGCCACATCCACAGAACCAATAGTAAAAAAAAATTGAAACCCACCACTGATCCTTATGTAGATGACCAGACTTAGCCTGAAGGAATGCATCATCAGTCAGGAGTCCCTCTGCACTCTCAAGAGATCTAAGAACAGCCAACCTTGAATTCATTTGACTCTTACCTACCTCCAATTTGCTCTGGCCATTAGTAGTTCAGATTCTTGCAGAGAGCTTAAGGTTGCAATAAATATTTATAACCATTTGAATTTCCTGGATCTTCTGATTTCCCTGGCATCTGACACCTTGTCCCTCGGTACAATGGTATATGGAAATGGATGTGGGAGACACGAGGAAAAGCTGAAGCCTAGACAACTACTATGCAAAAGGTATTTCAGCCCAGAGAAGGAAAAGGGGCATGAGATGCACCTGAGAAAGGAACCTCCCTAGTTTTCTAGGGAAATAAAGGAGGGGAGAAGCGCTTTCAGGCTTGAAAGATTCTGTTACTGTAAGCATTATGAAGATATAATGTAGCGCTACTAAAACTAGTGCTAGTTCTTATGGTTTATTATTTATTTATTATTTATTAATTTAGATTTTTATACCGCCCCTCTCCAAAGACTCGGGGTGGTTTACAGCCGACTAAAAACGAACAGTACAATGACAAAATTTAAAAATTATATACTCCGGCTGTCCAAAATTTACAATTTAAAATTGTTAAAAATTTACCAAAATTAAAAATTTTTAAAATTTAAAAACGTTAATCTGTGGACTGAATCTCTCCCAGGCCGGCTCTCCATTGTTTTTAAACTCTGTTCTGTGTGTGGAGCCTCATCTCTTCTTTTGGCTCCTTGAATAATGTCTGTCTTGGTTTAAAATCCTGAGTTTCCTCAGCGCCTTCTTGCCCTTCCTCAGCCCTCTATGAAGACTAAAAGTTTGTAATTTGTAACTTTCTCCTTTGATTTCCAATCCTTTAATCTGTGTATCTTTTCTTATTATTCTTGTTAGTACTTCCAAAGTCAATGTAAATAACTACGGGGATAATGGACACCCTTGTCTTGTGCCTTTCTGGATTTTATTTTTATTTTATTTTTTGCCATTAGGCTTAGATATCATTTTTGTGGAACTGTATGCCCAGTTATTGGACCTTTGATCAAAGATTAAATGCGTCCGACTTGGAGGTTGAGGAGGAACAGCTGGCAGAGAGCAGTGAAGGGGAGGCCGGAGTTGAGGATGGTGTTGGGAAGGGCAGGCCCAGGCTGGGTCCAGTGAACTAGGGGCAGAACCAGAGAGGGGAAGTTCAGAGGAGGAACTGGGAGCAGCCCCCCCCCCCAACTAATCTAAGACAGACGCAACAACAAGAGAACTTTAGAAAAAGGTCTACTCAGGAGGAAGTGAGGAATGAAACACAGCTGAGCTTGGGGCTTTAAAAGTAGCCAGTTTGGAAGAAATTCCTCACTGGAGTCAAAGGCTGTTTTTTTCCAGTGTAGCTTTGTGTAACTCTTTGCTTCCAAGATTCTGAATTCCTTTCGGGAATGAGTAAATTGTGAGTACTTTGAACTGCAGCCAGATTCTATTTATAATTCTTGGAGTATTTCTGCTTGCCTCAGAAGAAAGCCAGCGTTGCCAGAAAATACTTTTTGCAAGCATTTGGATTTGCAATAAAGACTCTTTTCATATCATTGTTTGTTTATCTGCTTTTGCATCCAGCTGGGTCATCCCATTAGAGCATTCTAAGAACCAAGCAAGAATGGCTTCCAGACCTGGATCAGGATCTTGGGGTTAAATGGAAATCCAATTAGTTGTGGAATGTCTCACTTCTGATGGCCATAAGAAATCATGATTTGTACATTACACAAAATAGGTTGATAACTAATGATCTCTTCAGTTGTGTTTGTTGTTTTCAAAATGGAGGCAACATCTCTATGCTTGGGTGTGATACTTTTTACCCATTTCTGATAACTAATTTTTCACTAAAGTTGATAATGTTCTTAGAGACTGGCTGCACTATTGCACCAGCCCTTTTGTGCAATGCCTTTGAGCATTAGCTTTCAAAATAAAGTAAATTTTGGCTCCAACTCAGCAGGCAGGTATTTCAGATCTGTGACATGCTCAGGCATTAACTGGCCCCTGGGATTTTCTCTTTAATCACTATGCAAACAAATGTCAGATTTATTTGTTTATTCAGCCACCAGTGCTGTGCATTGCCTCTAGAGTCAGTTTCAAGCATGGAGACCCAAACCTCTCAATTCTAGGTGACGGATTTAATTCAATCTCTGCCCCTGTTATTATAAGCCATATGGGGATTGTTTCCCTTTCATTTCCCTCCAGAGAATTTTCCAACAACCTTTGAGTCCAAGAACTAGCTAAATTATCCAGGGATCCCTCCTGATAGGTAGAATTGTGATAAAAGCTTCATCTCTGCTGTTTGGTCGAATCCTCCAGGGGAGACTTTGGGCAGGAAATATGGAGTTTTGGGACAGGCAGAGTCTGTGCTCTTGAATGTCTGCCTCTCTCTTTTCCAGATTAAGCTGAGTGTTTCTCTGTGTTTGAATCAGGAAAGCAACTGGATCATATTCCACCTTGTGAGGGTCCTTTGAAGTCTTCTAATTCTTCTTTAGAAAACAGGAAAAGGATTAATTGATTCACCCCATGAATTATGGACCTCCTACTTCTGCTTCTGCTGCTACTTTTGTCCCATCCAGTCTCTGGGAAGCTGAGAATGAAATGCCTGCAGAGTTCGGAGCACCAGGATGGAAAACAACCACGGAGCTTTTACAGACCAGGAGACCATCTCATTGGCATAGTCATCAGTGGAACGCAAAGATTTCATATAAAGTTGCTTTTCAACATGACTCCTTCTGTTCAATTTGTTTTCCATGATCCGTAAGTCATTCAGAGTAATGGAGTTACATTCCCTCCATTCTAACGGTCTCCTTTTTTCTTTTTTTTTAAAGATCTCCCATCTTTCCTCATTTTATTTCTATATTGGGGGATATCTCTAATTTCATGAATGATTTTTATTTTCATTATTTCAGTCTTCTGTCAGAAAGAGACTCACATCTAAAAAAACCTGAAAGGACTCCAGATTGTTTTCCTCTCTCTGTTCAATCCATAATTTATCTTTTGAATAATGGATTTTACTTAAAGTAGTGGTTGAACCAGTTGTAGCTGCTTTACCGCAGCCAATTCCCATATTTGTGTAACTGATCATTGCTTTTGGATCAATGTTGGCTTAAGGCTCAGCAGCCTCCTGGAGGGCTATATACTAAAAAAGTATTTGTTGTTGCTGTTGATTATAATAACATTTTTCTTCAATAGGAATCCTTATAATTTTTTTCATGGCTTACTATTCTTTTTCAACATTCAACTGGTCAACAAGAATTCTCATCTCCTGCACAATCTCACACTGGGCTACAACATCCATGCCAACTATCTGAGCACTCTACGCACTTCAGATGCCTTGCTGGACATTCTCTCCACTGGAGAAGCCAATGTCCCCAACTACAGCTGTGGAAGGAAGGACAACCTTCTGGCTCTTCTTGATGGAGCTCATCACGACATCTCCATCCAGATGTCAACATTAGGAGGCACCTACAAAATCTCACAGGTTTGTGTCTGTTTTTCTCCATCTGGTGAAGTGAGGGCTGGGTGGTGGTGGGTGAGCAATAGATGCAATCGTGTCTTCTCCCTGGAATTCAAGTGCTGCTTTTCTCCATATTAGCAAAAATGTCAATATTTTACTCCATTATATTCATGTTGAGATTAGTCATAAAATTCCTGAAATGCAAGCAATACATTCCCTGAAAATGACATTCTACCAACTATTTTCTGGCTGGTAATGATCTAAAAGCTGAGCCATACTCTGTCAAAGACCTAGGAGTACTCATTTCAAAAGATCTAAGTCCCAGAGCTCACTGTAACATTGCAAAAAAGGCACTAAGAGGTGTCAATCTAATTTTGCAAAGTTTTCTCTCTGATAACGCTATAGTTGAAACTAAGGCATATAAACCCTTTGCCAGTTCTGTCCTCGAATATTGTTCACCTGCCTGGAACCCTCACTGTATTTCAGACATCAAGACACTACAGAGGGTCCAGAGTTATTTTTCTAGAAAAGTACTCAAAACATCTGCTCAAAATAAAATTCCCTATACCACCAGGCTTGAAATTTTAGGTCTGGAGAGCCTCTAACTATGCTGTCTACGGTCCGACATATGCTTAGTTCATAAGATTATTTACCAAAACATCCTACCTGTAAATGAGTACTTTAATTTCAGCCATAATATTGCATGGGCTAACAATAGATTCAAACTCAATGTAAGTCCCTCTAATCTTGACTGTAGAAAGTATGACTTTTGCAATAGTGTAGTAAATGTCTGGAACACCCTACCTGATCCTGTTGTTAGTCTTGTTAATCCCCGTGCTTTTTCCCTGTCTACTGTGGACCTTTCACACCTTTTAAGAGGTCCCTAAGTGCACCAGTGTGCCTACCATCCCTGTCCTACTGTCCCCATTTATATGTAATCATTCTATGTGTTTATGGCTATGTTATGCCTATTTATATCCTTTATTTGTTCCAAATTTTGTGCCAATGGCTATGTCTATAGTGTTACTTATTTCCTTGTACTTGTTGACAAATAAATAATAAAATAAATATTTATTTATTTATTTAACTGATAAAAAAATATCCCTGGTTGTTGGGTCCTCTATTAGCATCTTCATTTTCCCATATAAATAAGACCTGCTATATCCAGTCGGATTGAAGTTGGCAATAGTAGTGTTTTATCTATCTAAAATGTGGAATAAAAAGCAATGGTAAACCAAATAGACTGGCAGATATTGTGGCTAAAATTTATGCCATAATCGTCTTCATTAAATTTGAGAAAAATGCATTCCTTGAAGAAGAACCAGAAGGTTTTAGATAGAGTGAAAAAACTATATAGATGTTAAAAGAAATAATGCATACATTAATAATCTAATATTGACCTCAGATTTGTCTTGAAATATCTAATCTACATCCGTGAGGTAAGCCATGGTTTGCTGCCTTTCTAGATGTTAGTGCAGCATTTGACTCAATAAACAGAAAAACGTGATGGGGAAAATCGATTGCCCTCAAAATGGAGCTCAGCCTGTTGGCCCTGATCCAAGCCCTTGTTTGAGAGGGGAGTTTGGGCTCAATGGAACCATGAGAAGAAGTCAAGATCCAAAAACAGATCATAAATAAATGCTATTTCATTTTTTGACAAAAATTAGTGGAACAGTGAAATGCCGTACACCTAGTATACAGTACTTGGATTTCAGAAAGGCTTTGACAAAGTAAACCACAACCTATTTCTCGGTAATCTAAAAATATGTGGGATAGACATCATTTATTTATTTATTTATTATTTGGATTTTTATGCCGCCCCTCTCCAAGGACTCGGGGCGGTTTACAGCCAACTAAAAACAAAACCATACAATAATAAAATTTAAAATTTAAAAATTATATACCCTGGCTGTCCAGAAAAATTTACAAAATTTAAAATTATTAATTTGTTAAATTTAAAATTTAAGATTTTAAAATTTAAAATCGCTAGTCTGTGGACTGAATCCCTCCCAGGCCAGCTGCATAAAAAAGGTAGGTCTTTAATTCCCGTCTAAAAGAATTTAGATCGGGAAGCCTACGCAGTGTTGGTAGAAGTTCATTCCAGAGGGTTGGAGCCCCCACAGAGAAGGCTCTCTTTCTAGGGTTCATCAAATGGCACATGGTGGCCGTTGGGACCCTTATCAGGCCCTCTCTGTGGGAACGTACCAGTCTCTGGGAGGTATTTGGCAGGAGGCAGTCTTGCAAATACCTTGGTCCGGACCATCTCTGCTCCAACAGTGATAAATGTATACACAATTTAAACTAAATTCCATTTCCCAAAATATCACTTTCACCTTTTACTAAGCATCAATTTTTACAATTATTTCTTACCTTGTGATCTCAGCCTTCTGGGCGATGCGCCCCCCCCCCATCATCCAAGGGGGGACAGTGGACTTCCACTTTCCCCCCGCCTGTTGGTCTCCCATCATCACTTCCCCCAGTAGCCCCTAGTTCTTCACCTTCTAGGAGGACATTGTGTTCTTTAAAGAAGGCTTCCGCCTCCTTTGTAGTATTTATTTTAATTCTTTTTTCCTCCCAGAATATTAACAAACCTTCTGGCCTCAACCATCTATACATGATTCCTTTAAGATATAATTTTTTAGTTAGAAATTAGTATTTGAGCCTGATGTCCCTTATCTTTTTTGGAATCTGTTTAAGGATTGCAATTTCCCTGACCCTGGACCTCAAGGGTTGACTCCTTTGTGCCCTCAGTACTTCATCCCTTGTGGATCTCCTGAGAAATTTTAAATGTATTTCCCTTGGGACATTGTATATTCTGGCATAATTTGAATTAACTCTATAAATTTGATCAATGTCCCACCAAATTTGGTCTTTCTCCCTTCCAATAAAATTTGCCAGAATTGTACTCATGATATCTTTAAGATCCTCCCCCACCTCCTCAATTATATTCAGAAATCTTAAAAAGAAGGACAGTCTTTCCAAGTCCATGCTGGCTACCAAATTTTCCAAATTTTCATTATCTTTTTGGAGTGACTCAATTTCTCTACTCTATGTGATCTTTCCTCCACCCTGCCTATCCTTTGTATGTTATCTGCCACTATTTGTTGTACATTTTTAATTCATTTTTTTTAATTATGCCAATGTTTGACATCCTTCCATATCAATAGTGGTTTTCATTTACCTTCGCTAGTGATTCGGAACTGTGAAATGTGCGGCGCTTCTGCACATGCAGAAGCACCGCACAACCTTCTGTACATGCATAGAGCATCCGTGATGACATCTGGGCTGGTGGGTAGAGCCTCCCGCCACTGCCATTATCAGTTTGCCTGAACTGCAGCAAACTGGTGGAAGCCTACCACTGTTCCATATGTGTTTGGTGTGATAATAAACTTTATATATTGCTATTGCTGTCATAGACAAACTTCTTCAAGGCCTGCTAATGCCTCCTGAAAGTCCCCCCACTTTTTTTTGTGTGTAATTTTATATCTTGGTTACTGTGGTGTTTATGCATATATTTGTCTATTTATATATAGTCTAAATGATGGTGGTGGTGGTGGTGATAATGATGATGTCACCTGGGAACTTGAAAATCATTCAATAAGAAGGGAATATTAAGTTATTTCTGTGTTGTAATCTGAGGGCAACTTTACCTATAGGTAGCAGTCCTATTAATTGCTTTTGGCACATCTTCCTTTCATGCCAATGGTCACTGTATTTAGAAAAGGGGAAGAAATCTATTCCAATCATATAGATGTGTGTGTGTATATTACATTAAAGTTATTTTATTGAACCAACTCATGGAAGCAGACATCCGTTGAGTCTTCCTGAAGGATTCTGTCCAGTGAAACTGCCCATTTCTTCCTTGCCTGCATTTTTGTTTTGTTTTGTTTTGTTGTGACATTAGAGCAATTTTGCTCGAAACCCACAAGTTCTCTCCCACAAATGGGAGTACAGGAGTACTAGGACTCAATAAAAACAGGAGTACAGAACTCGATTTTCAGAATTGGGAAGAAGATCAATTCTAACCCTTCAGTGCAAACTTGGTGCACAAGGCTGCAATTCCCTTGTCACATAGCCAATCCAGGGAGTTTTACTATTATGCTCCCAGGGTAGAAGATCTTTATATTTTACCAAGATCAGATGGAGAACCTGACTCTCTGCCCTGTTCCTCCCAATTGTTGATGTTTTGGAGAAGCAAATTCTGGTGGGAGTTAATGTCTCCTAAGAATTTATCATCTGTCATGGATCGGCTGAGGGAAGAACATGGACATTCTCTCTCAAATTATGATTTCTCAAGTGAAAACTGTAACTCCAAGTCTTCTTAAAGGAGTTCATTTCATTAGCTCAATATCTTGAACTTAGTAAAAGAGTGCTATTACAGCAGGTGCATACAGACCCCCAGTATTTGGCATTGCTGCGCCATTTTTTAAAATATTGGGCATGACGTTATTTAGGAAAGGTGTGAGATTTATTTCTATTTTGTTCACAAATGCGGTTTGCTCTCTAGAAAATAAGGATCTTCTTTGATTTTAGATGTTTCTCTCAAAATGTAAATATCCCAACTATTGTCCTGGGCATTCTGGGGCACGTCAAATTTCAGTGGGTATACCAGGATTTGAATAATGATAATGTTTTGGACAGGAGAGGTGGCTGGATGGAGTCCTTGAAGCAATCAGTGTGAGCTTAAATGGACTCCAGAGGAAGGCCTGGAAGAACATTATCCATTGGGTCTCAATGGGTTGGACATGACTTCACAGCTAACAACAACAATATGTGGAAATAAGGATGACAATTAATGAGAAATGTACGTTAAGACTACAGATTATTCAAACCACTATTTGGATTTATAACTCCATTATGCCTATTCATTCTGTGTTATATAGAGGCAGGAATGTAACTCCAATGAATCCTTAAAACATAACCATGTGCTTTCTGTTAGGGAAGCTAAGTAAAATAAGAACTGATGAGTTTTGAAGTTAGTTTCTCTGGTTGGGCTTACCTGTTAACTATTTCTTTTTCTAGTAGATGGTTGATATGTCAAATTGCTTGGGCAAGTAGAGTTGTAGAAGCTTACTGGTATATATTGTAACCTGTTTCAAAAGAGGGGGGGAGTTGCTAATGCTGTAATATACTTATTAGTATTCAAATAGGGCCAGGGTGTCAAACTGAAGCCCCGGGGGCAAGATCCAGCCCACAGAGTGCTTAGATCTGGCCCACAGGGCTACCCTGGAGAGAGCAAAGGACCGGCCCACAGTGCCTCTGCCAGCAAAAATGGAGCTTATGAGGACCATCCATTTTCACTGGCAGAGGGTTGCAGGATGCTGTCACAGCTGAAAACAAAGCTTGTAAGGGCCATGGATGGCCCTCAAGAGCTCCATTTACACTGGAAGAGGGGTGCAGGAAGCTGTCACAGGCGAAAATGTCACTTGGGATCCCATTTTTGCTGGCAGAGCTCTTGGGCCACCATAGGCTCCTCCAACATGAGTGATGTTGAGCTGGCCACGCCCACCCTGGCCCCCAAGGTCCAACACAACCGTGATGTGGTCCTCAATGAAATCAAGTTTGACACCCCTGAACTAAGAGAGTATATGTGTATTTTATTTTTAATGCACTTTTGTTTTGATTTGGGCTTTTCTTCCTGGTTAGGTTAGCTTTGTTCTGTTCTTTTGGGGTTTTTTTTGGCAAGTTTGTATTTTAACTCTTGATTTATTTATTTATTTTTAAAAAAGGGGAGTGGGGAAAGTGATGGAAATAGAGCTTGCCCAAGATACCTTCATGCTTTGGTTGGCAAAGCAAATGGTATCTCAACCTCCTTCCCACCCCTTTTCCCCATTTAAGATAAACAGTAGTTTGTTGTGATCTTTGCTACAAAATCTGAAAAAGAATCTCCCCCATGTTGTGCATTTTTTCCATTTTCTTGATAGTTAAGAGCAATGGTAAGAGATCAAATTATGGTTTGCTACCATGCAATCAGTTGACAACTCCCTTGATTTACAAAGAAACAAGGGCCAGTTTTGCACAGATGCCTTTCTTCTGAGTTTGGAGCTCCTTTTCAGAGCATTTTGTTTCAATGTAGCCCAACCAATCTAGAAGTCTACAACTGAATACAACTTGGATGCAGTCTAGTTACCTCTGATTAATATATTCTCAATAGAGAATATTATGGTGGTGGAGAATGGAAGGATTCATATTCCTTGCAGAGAGCTGGTCATTTACATTCTGTTAGAATCATTGAGGCCACCTGGAGGTTTATCTGAGTCCTCAGGGTCACCTGAGTTGTGCAAACGGGTGTGGAGCCTTCTTGGCTATAGGATGTTTTTTGCCCTGTGTCCCTTCACTGTTGAACACAGGTGGAGGCTGTTGTTGGTGAGTCTGTGTTGTCTGCATCTCAAACTGAAGCACAAATGGTTCCTGCACTCTGCAATTTTTCTGGAAGTCACGCTCCCGCGCCATTTGAACGGTGTTCATCCCAAAGCGCATAGCTAAGGATCTATGGAGATTCTCAGCCATCCATCTTGTCCATGGTTGTACTTAATTAGAACTTTCCCTCAGATCTTTGTTAACTAATGGAAATGTTGAGAAATCTCTAAGCCAAGAGTGGTGGTGGTGGTGGAGCCCTTGGCAACCTTGCCATCCATCAAATAAAATTGTATTATTTATTTATTTATTTATTTATTTTTTAATTTTATATACCGCTCCATCTCCTCAGACTCTGAATCAGTGGTGAAATCCATTTTTTTTTTGCTACCAGTTCTGTGGGCATGGCTTGGTGGGAGTGGTGTGGCTTGGTGGGCGTGGCTTGGTGTGCATGGCAGGGGAAGGATATTGCAAAATTTCCCTTCCCACCACAATCTGGGGCCAGCCAGAGGTGGTATTTTCTGGTTCTCTGAACTACTCAAAATTTCTGCTATTGCTTCTCCAGAACCTACTGGATTTCTCCAGTAAATCTAACAGATTTAGAGGAAGATTAGCCAAACTGATTTTTTGAAGTATAAATTGATGAAACAGATCTGACTAGAGTGTTAACCTCTGTGAAGAAAACAAAAGGCTCAAGCACCTTACTCCCCGTTGTCCCTTACAAATTGCCGTACTCTGACTCAAAACAATGGCATTTTCCAAAGAAAATGAGAAATAATATCTCATAGGATAACAGAATTGGAGGTCTTCTAGTCCAATTCCATGTCTTAATTCAAAGAATGGACACTAGGGGGCATTGCAGTTGAACCCCCTACCCCCCTGGCAAGCCCAGCACCGAATGGCCATCTTGTTTAGACCCAGCACCAAAGCTTTTAAGACCCAGCACCAAAGCTTTTACCATTTTAATTATTAATAGGGTTTTAAATAATTGGGATTTTTAGGGAAATTTTTAAATTGGTGTTTTTAGAGCCATAACT
>JANHFP010001035.1:22280-34651 GCA_032468135.1 Calamaria suluensis | reverse complement strand
TTTACCCCCCCCCCGCATCCCCCCCCGCTTTTGGTGTTAGGGTGGGCCAGTTATGCCCGTTTTTCAGCCTCCACTGTCTCCAGGGCCTCTCTAGGAGTCAGAGGAGGCTAGGAACGGGCCTTTCCACACCCACCCAGAGGGCCTCCGGAGGCCAAAAACGGCCCATTTCTGAACTCTCAGAAGGGGTATTTTTCAGCCTCCACTGCTTCCAGGACCTCTCTAGGAGTCAGAGAAGGCTAAAAATGAGCCTTTCCATCCCTCTGGAGGCCAAAACCAGATGGTTTCTGAACCAGAAGTGGAACCAGAAATTGTCAAATGGGCCATTTTTAGCTGTGCAGGTGTGCTGACCAATATGGCTCTGCGTGCCACCTTTGGCACATGTGCCATAGGTTCGCCATCACTGTTATATAAGGTGGGGGACAAGATGCAACCTTGTTCCACTCCATTATTCATTCTAATGACATCCTAAGTGTCAAAATAAGCAGGCATTTTGCACAAGTTGAAGCTTCCAAATACTTTTCAGGGGCAGCCCCATGTTTGTAGTGGAATTAGTCTGAAATGGGATGGATGCTTCCTGCAGATCCATTGCCATTCTTGAACGTTTCCTCCCTACCGGGAAGATTGATGGCAAAGTCCAAGGAGTAACACACGGAGTTACTCCTGTATAGTTTTCTCCATTATTCTTCACCTACAGACAGAATGTTGCCAGACTAAACCCAGTATTTGTGTAACTATAGATATAATCTTACCAACTGCTAGGGAGAGGCCACCTTAACCCTCATCCTGCCTACTAGACTTTCCAAACTCCTCTGCTTCTTTGCCCTCTGGGAAGCCTCTAAACGACAGTCTACCACGGCATTGCAATAATCCAAATGAGAGGTCATGAGGGCATGATGACTGTGAGCAAAGCCTCCCAGCCCAGGAATGGATACAACTGGTGCAACAACATGAAGCTGTACAAAGGCCTTCCTAACAAAGGCTGCCATCCACTCTTTTAGCAAGAGTTGTGAAACCAAGAGAACTTCGTGGAGAGGCAAAATGAAAGAACTCTTTCCCAGAGGGCTAAGAGACAGCACAGCTTGGAATGTCTGGTAGGCAGGAAAAAAATAAAATGGAACACACACAAACACCATGTCAGCTTTGGAAACCGTATTAGACTGAAGTTTCAAGCTGCCACTAATAGTTGTGGGAAGAGAGAGAAGATGGGAAGGGGGGTAGTCATAACAATGTCATGGGTTTACTGTTAATCAGAAGAGGGGGCACTATTGGGTATGGTTATAATGTACTACTTGGGATTGGAGAATGTGATCACAATGGGTGGGGTTTTGAATTTGGAAAAAGAATCTATGTTTGAGCGGGAATTTTCAGTTTCAGCATGGAATCAGTGATACCAGTTACCTAGATCCTATTAAAGATGAATGTTGAGAAATATTCTGGCTCGAATTCATTGATAAGGAAGAAGGGACTACTGGATTGCTGACATACCACAGTTTGCAAGAAATAATTATATGCAGATATTTGCTTTATTCTTGTAAGATTCTTTTGTAGGTAAACAAGAAATTAGTCAGATGCAACTCCACGTGGTATTCTTGGTTCTTTGGGCCTGATAAAGACCCCCAATTGTGCACCAACTCCATCTTGGGACAGTACTAAAAGTTGAAGAACCGTGTCACTGGAAGGCCCAAATGCCTGAACCCTTGGGAATGGATTAATGAGCTCCAACTAGCTGTCAGAAAACATGATGAAAACTCTTTTATTTTCACAACATATGGATAGATTAACCATAGTTTCAATTGGGAAGTTGTGACTATCCTAGACCAAAGAAACTCTCAAAACACTAGAGAATACCAAAAAGCCTGGCATTCTGACAAGTTGGCCATCAGTATCCACATAGACATAAACATCAACATACTACGCAAAACAGATAATCAACAAACAAAAAAGAGAACAGAAAGACCAAAACAACACCCAATCAACATCTTTATAGGCATAGAATAACACCAAGATTAACATCAGACCAACAATCAAGAAATAAACAATACCCCAATCAGGGTCTGCTAAACAAGCTAAATAGTAAGTGGCCCAAACACCACTCCTATTGACGCTGACAGGGCAAACCACTATAACAGGGCTGTCAAAATCACGGCCTGCGTCACACACTGGCCACACCCACATCTAGTTTAGTGAAGGGAGAAAAAGTCCTTATAAGTCATGTGATGCCGCAAGTTTGACACCCATGCACTATAATATAAATTGAGAGCAAACTCCATTTCCCCACAGATGATGTTATCTAGTTTGGGTAATGAAATATCTGTAAGAAAGCAACCAAGCTCAGATTATTCTTCCTAGACATGAAAAGAGTAGGTGCATCAGTTTCTTTGGAGCTAGAGAGGGGGCTCAAGATTTATTTTGAGCAGTTGTCAAATGACAACAATTTGACAGTTTTTAAATGTAATTGTGGCAGTAAAATGCCACCCCCAACTCCTATTATAGTACTAATTAATATTTTACTGTGTTTTCCCAAAAATACGACATGTCCTAAAAATAAGGCCAAGCTGATTTTTGGGGTGGGCATATATTTCCCCCCGAAAATAAGCCCTAGTGAAGGGTTGGGCATGGGCAGCCCTTCCTTTCCCCAGTCAGCTAATGGCAGCTGGGTTCCTTAATGGCAACCCGTGGATCAGCTGATCTGATTGGGAGCTATCCCAGTGTCCTTGGTGCTCACCTGCCTCCTATCCATCCATTCCCCTCACATGAAAACTCCTACTCTGCTTGCAAGAGAGCACTCACCTGGCACCTCTCCCCACTTTGCGCCCATCCAGCAGACACCCCCCGTCCGGCCAGACAGAGTGCCACTCACTGACTGAGTGGTATCCCAGAATCATGTTGTGGACAAAGCCAGTGAGCACCAGGTCCTTGACACTGTGCCACCGCCATCCCAGCATTGAGGATGGCTTTCAAACACTGGCTGGAAGCGGAGAAGAGGCCAACCTTGCCAGCCACCTGCTGCCGAGCCTTCTGGGAGTTGGGCCAGCCACATGGACCTGGAACCATAGAGTGTGACTTCCTGCTCTATGGTTCCAGGTCCATGCGGCTGCCCCGGCTCCTGGAAGGCTCAGCAGCAGGTGCCTGGCCCGACTGGCCTCTTCTCCACTTTCAGTGGCTTCCAGCCAGGGTTTGGAAGCTGCAGAGGAAACCAGCCTCAGTGCTGGGATGGCGGTACCACGGGCACAGCAGCAACCATGAGCACCCCCAAAATAATAAGACCCCCGATAATGCCAAGCCCTTATTTCGAGGTTCAAAAGAAAATAAGACCCTGTCTTATTTTTGGGGAAACACGGTTATTATTTATGATTATATATAGAAATGGTTCAATGTGAGATGTCAAGCTTGAGCACAGCTTCTTCCAAGTTGTTCTTGTAATTTAATAAACTAGAGTTTTATTAAGGAAGCCTGGAATCTGCTAGAATGCACAAATACCTAGTATCATTCTGTTTTCTGGTCATATGGGAAGAGTGAGGATGCAAGCCTAACAATTTGTAGAGACCAATTTTTCCTTGTGTGTATTTACTGTTGTATATGCATGACCTTGCATGAACTCATTCATATTTGTCAATAATTAGTAATTGCAATTTACTATTATTTGTAGTATACTACCATTGTAGTTATTTTCCTTTTAAGAGTTCAAATTCAATGTTTACCTGCAGTTTCTAATTTCACTACTGGTTGATATTCAATCACAAGTGGCTTTTATAGTCTATAAATTGTTTTATTTTTGATTCTAGGTTAGATATTCTTAAAATAATTTACATTAGATATTTAGTTAGTTTTTTCTATCTGCAAACTATACTTCCTTTTGGTGAATATTTCATTTTGAGCTATTATAAGCTATGCTGGTTAATGACAGGCATGTTATACTCACTCTGATGGTACTTAAAATGCATAACATGTATTGCTGAAAGGAATGGTTGCTATAGCAACTTTCTAGTAGGTCACAAGCAATGTTGTATATATATGATCTGGCTGTTAATGCACACTAATATGCCTGATGAAGAAAAGAGAAATACAGAAGCTATAAAATAGATGGTTAGTTCCAAGTAGAATTCATACTGCAAACAAAAGAAATTACTATAATTTCAGTGTGATAGCATTGGTTTCTGATAAATTGTAGATTAGCAGAATTGTTCATTTAAACATAGAAGTACCCAAATCCTATATACGGTATATGGGTTGTAATTGGAAGGTCAGATAATAGCAATTATACATATACCTAGTCTTTGAATATTGTATTAATAATTAAAAATCAATTTTATCTTCATTCAGCTTGCATATTCTGTTGATCCTTTTTTTTCTTTAAAGAGTCCCCTTAAAGATATATTTTGAATTAGATTATCCATAATTCAAAAAGTTCTGCTTATGTTATGTTTGGAGGATGAGGCGACTGACATTTCTTGTTCATTTCCAATAAGGCAGAAATTAGTTTGACACCTGCAGTTAGATGTTACAGAGATCTGAAATTTACAGCCAGTGGGCTGCTTGCAACTTTAAAGCCCACAAAAAAGACTTTGTAAGAACTGAGGTTCGATAAGGGTTAGGGTTAACCTTCCAGGTAAAACCTCCCCTCCCCAGGGTCTAGTGGGCATTGCATCTCAAGTGTCATTATGATTCATGGACTGACAAAGCTTGGTTGAGGCTGGAGAGCCTAGAACAACCTATGAGACGGAAAGCAGAAAACTTTGACAAAAGCTTAGTTATCTTGCTGCTAGAGAGATGTCTTTCCTAGACAAGGAGAAGAAAAGACGTCAAGCAAGAAAATCTACCCTTTCTGTGTCTCTAACTTCACTGTTCTGGGGAGTGCAATTGATTTATATTTGTGAACTTTCTATAATTGTTTCAATGATATGAAGTGTAGAATTATTTTATGCATATTATAGTGTTGAGTGTTCCTTTTTCAGAATTGCAGATATCATTCTATTCTCTTTCCTCATTAGTTCCTACCAATAATTATCATTCTATATACACCAAGCATTCTCAATTATTACTGAGTGGATTTTTTCTATTCCTCCCAGATTTTTCCCCAAAATGTTTTGTTCTTTTTAAAAAAATATAGTTTCTTTCTATGTGTATATTAGCTTCTGGTCCTATTCTATATCCTAAAGATCAGACATAAGGAAATAATCAGTGCCTGAAGGCTGTAAGGGCCTGGATAGAGAGAATCCAGTCGTAAGTTAATCCTAGCAGGATAGATTGTTCCCCCTGCCCCCCCCCCCCCAGTTGTCAGGAGAGTTGACATCCATTACTCTGATTGGGTAACATTCTTCCCTAGAAATCTAGTGTGCAATTTGGGGGTCCATTTGGCTTTCGGCTCCTACTTAAAGAGCTGGTGATAGGGTTATCCTTGAACTGGGTGGCCTTAGTCACAGACACGCATGCCTTAGTTCAGGGGACTCCAAACCCTTGGCCATGGCCCACTTCCGGTCCTTGAGCTGTTTGGAACTGGGCCACAAAAGTGGTGACTAATCACATGCACACACCATCCCCACTTGTGTGAACAGCAGCTGAACGTGTGTGCACTCCACGGCCTCAGGCAAACAGCTGACGAGTGGCTATGTTGCGCTGCTGTAGCAGCACAACACGGCAGCAGCCATGAGCACCCCCAAAATAATAAGACACCCCTCCCCCGATAATACGGCCAAGCCCTTATTTTGGGGTTCATGAGAAAATAAGACCCTGTCTTATTTATTTTAGAAAAAGAAAGAAAAAAATGGAGAAGCCATGTGTGAAAAACCCTTACTGCTTCCATACTTCTCCTTCATATAGGAGACAGCATCCAGGATGGGTGTTCAGCCTGCTTAGACAATTGGACTGAGTCAATCAAATTGTTTAAGTCCCGATAAGACCCTGTCTTATTTTCAGGGAAACACAGTATTGAAGCAGTAAGGATTTTTCACATATGGCTGCTCCATTTTGTCTTTCTTTTTGTAAAAACAATGATGACATGGTGTGATATATCATGTATTGTTCATCTGAGGTTGTATTTATCTACTTTTAAGAATGATAAGGACCAGATGACTTTTACTGTGTCCTGATGTGTAAAACCATAGAATTCAAAGTTGGTGTATTTTCCTTTTCACATGACTATAAATTACAGTTACATTGTTTGATTGGAATGTAATCTAAATTGGCTTGAATGCTTCTTTTTGATTTTGAATATTCCACTCAAATCATTCTGATTGTGAAACCTTTCTTCTCCAGATTTTTTAAATTTTGGTTGTTTTGGATCTTATCTTTAACTTCAGAACTGTGTTTAATTAATTTTTGTTTTATTTATAGGTTGGATTTGAAAACAGTCACAAAGACATTGTCAGATAGATACCACATTTGCAGGTCCTAGTGTGCATCAAAATGATTACTTCAGAGTTACCAGTGTTACAGTGAGTATTAATTTTATAAGTAAATAATAGCAATCCATATGGTGAAATATTGGTGATCAAGAACATCCTTGTGAAAAAAATAAGGGATTTGCAACAACATTATATATTTGATTACAGGGTTTTTTTTGTGAATTTTTTTTATTGATTCTCCTTCTCCCCCGAGACATTCTTCAGGATGGGTTGTTCAGTCAGATCAGACATAGGACTGAGCCAATCAAAAACTTTAAAGTCCCGCCTCCATTGCTAAGGAACCTAGCTTTTGGCTCAGTCCTTCAGGCAGAGCAGTTGTTGCCGGAGCTTTCTCCTTATCAACTTTACTAAATACTACCACTTTATATGTCTTTTGGAAGATTCCTCTCAGCTGTTTTTCGGGCTTTTTACTTGCCTTTTGAAATTTCTGCCACCCGAGTGCTCCGTGGAGACAGGTCTACAGGAGCGAGTGAGTGTTTACACCCACGCTTATTGTAATTCAGCTGTGAGAGAGAGGTTGGGGAGGCACAGCAGGGCGCGTTCGTTTCTGCTGTAGGCTGAGGGGAAAATATCTTTCACTTTGGACTGTTTGTTTTGTGCTGCCTGTATCTGGCACAAGCCTTTGCCTCCCCTCACGGGCAAAATTGACAGCTTCTTGAGCCTTGTGCTCTATGCCCGTTATTCCCCCGGCTGCATTGACTTTCCCCTGATAACATTACTGATAGAGCGGCATCCATTTTAACGGTTTTTGGCGCCTAAAAATACTGGACTCTGCCTAGCAACTGCTTTTCTAGGCTTTTTGCCAATTTAGTACATCTCAGTTACGTTGTTGCAATTGGAGAGAGGATTCTGCCTAGCAACTGTTTTTTTCTGGGCTTTCTGCCAACTTACTATACTTCAGTTACATTGTTACTTGTAAGAGAGTGCTCTACTACAGCTGGCCGGGGGGAAAATAAAACAAAATTTTTAAGCACAGCCTTCATTTATTGCTCCTGAGCTGGTAGCTATGCCTAAAGCTCTTAAAAAATCACACCTATCTCATGATGATGATGATATTGACCAGCCTTGCTCCTCTAGGAAACATAAAAAGCCTCATGTGTCTAGAATCTCTCAGGTTTTCACTCAGAATGAAAGGCGCAGGGACAAGGTCCTTCAAAAAATATGTGATAAAGCTGTCAATTCTGGTCAAGGAGCTATTGCTGTGCCATCTCATGCAGAGTCCCAGGCTGTTTCCTCGGTGGTTGTTGTGCCTCCACCAGCATCCCATCCACCTTCTGAACATGGTTCTCTCGGGGAAATTCCAGTACCCATCACAACTAATACCTTATGGTCTTCTGCGATGAATCCATCTGGTCAACAGGCTGTAGTTTCCCGACTTCCTGATGTGCAGGGATCTATTCCACATGTTCCACTGGCGCCTACTACTCCTTCACCCATTGATCCACATCTGTCTGCCTCATTACAAGATATGTTTGCGAGGTTTCTACAGCAAGCTCTCTCCCCTGCTCCTCCACCTATGCTAGCGGCAGACAGGGACAGTTCTCATGTTTCAGTGGATGTTCAATCAGTGACTACTCATAATTCTGTATCTGAGTCTAATGTTGATGAATTCTTATCTTGGCTGGCCCTGCACAGTATAACTCATAGCTTCATTGGGCTACACAAGCCCCTTCACTATGACAAGGCTTATGTGTAAGACCTTACTTTTGTCACCACTGAATTGCAGCTTATTGAATAGGGCCCAACATTCAAGTCTGTCAAGATCCTTCTGAATCTTGAGTTTGTCTTCTAAAGTATTAACTATTCTCCCTAGGTGGGTGTTGTCTGCAAATTTGATTAGTTCCCCTTCTATTCCCTCATCTAGCTATTTTATCAAAATGTTCTGTGCCCAACAGAACCTTGAAGTACAGCACTGCATGCTTGTACTGCCACACTGCATGTGGAGAGTAGCATGTAAAGCCTCATATTCCACCTGGACAAGCTTGCTGCCAATTCATTCAAAGATGGGAAAATGAAATGTTCCATTTTTGCCTGAGCAAGGGAGGAAATCTCCAAAATCACTGCAGATGGGGACTGCCATCAAGAAATTAAAATACGCTTGCTCCTGGGGAGGAAAACTATGGCAAATCTAGACAGCATTCTAAAAAACAGGAACATCACCCTGCCAACAAAAGTGCATAGTCAAGGCTATGGTTTTTCCAGTTGCAATGTATGGCTGAGTGCCAAAGAATTGAGGCCTTTGAACTTTGGTGCTGAAGAAGACTCTTGCGAGTCCCTTGGCTGCAAAGCGATCCAACCGGTCAGTCCTAGAGGAGATCGACCTTGACTTTTCTTTAGAAGGCCAGATCCTAAAGATGAAACTCAAAAACTTTAGCCACCTAATGAGAAGGAAGGACTCACTGGAGAAGAGCCTGATGCTAGGAAAGATTGAGGGCAAAAGAAGGGGACGACAGAGAACGAGGTGGCTGGATGGAGTCACTGAAGCAGTAGGCATGAGCTTGGGTGGACTCCAGAGGATGGTGAAGGACAGGAAGGCCTGGACGAATGTTGTCCATGGGGTCGCGATGGGTTGGACATGACTTCGCAACTAACAACAAACAACAACAACAACAATAATTATAGCAATGTCACTTCAAAAGTGAAGAAATAAATGGCAGAGAGCAACTTGTAATTAAAGCACTCGACCTCTCAGTAGTATGTTGCATAAAGTCTGCCTTTACAAATTTCCAAACATCACATCTTTTACTAATCTTTGAATGTGGAGAATGAATAGAATGCAGAAGAGATGTCTTCCTATAATTGTAGACTGGAGGAATCAAAATGAGTGAGCTGAAAGACGGGGCCAAACAATGTTTCCCCAGCTTTTTTTTTTTTTTAAATAATCCTTCTTCCTCATTCTTGAAGGATAGACAGAATTTAGTCACCTTTCCTGTCAAGTTATGCCTAAAACAACTTCATCAAAGAGCCCTTAATTTATTTACTGAGAATTCAGGGGAAGGATTTATATAATTACTCAAGTTAGATTCCCTTCATTCATTTCTTGCTATACAGTTTAATTATTTTGGAAAGGCAACACTCACTCCTGCTGCTTCAGCTTGCATCAAGATTAATGTCATTTTGCCATATTAATTAAACTCTTCACAAAATGGAAAATTAGGGCTTCAAAAAAAAAAAAAACCAACCCTGAGGCTCAGTGATTCTGTCAGCGTTTCTGAGGGATTTTTTCCCCTCAGAGATAAGATTATGACTCATACATACAGCCAGTTCTAACAAATCATTTGGATGGACACTCCTCTATAATGTATGATTTTCCCCCTACAAATAGAAACATTTATCTCTTTAAGTACCTAAAAAAATTCTATGAAGTCATTCCTCTTGTTATCATATACTATATGGAGTAAAGCTGCAACTGACAGAAAAATGTCACTAGCAGACATAAATACAATCATTTGGAACTACAATTTGCATTTCTTCTTTCTCGATGACAGGGGAGGGCGAATGCAGATTTATGCATTATATAAATATTTATATCTTCCTTCCAGTGCTTATATACCATTCAGAACAGCTTACACTATTTAACATCAATTATGAAATGCATTCTAGAAACTGATGGAGCATCCCAGTTCATCTCAGTGTCAGGGGGCAAGGGAGATTGCACATTGAATGTGGTGTCGTTGTGATTTGTACCAGATGCCCATGTCTCCTCTATCTTCCCTGGTTTATATCTCGGTTGATACTTTCAAGTAGTGTTTCAAAATCTGAACAAGGTGGGGTGGTTTTTTCTTTGGCATTGAAGTAAAATAGGAATAGTCTTCCATGCTTCATATGAAGATTAATGAGAATGCATCCTAAATCCCTGATATTTTTATATAGGTAAAAATAGAGAGTAAAACAAATGCTCACAAGGCGCAATAAACAAAAGCCAAGGCATCAAACATCTTTCTCAAACTGATTCTAAAGGACAACTTGAATCACTGTAATTTAGTATCCCCAAATCTGTCCTACACAAGTAGTCCTAAATAAGGCCATATTTGATGTGATCAAAGGCTACTCATAAATCAGTGTGCCAGCAAGAACATATTCTTTCATACGTAGTTCTTCATAAAGATCAGCAAAAAGGGGCAACCAGGGATGTTTCAGAATGTAAACTGGATCTGAAGCCAGTTTGGATGCAGAATTTGTATAATCTTTAGGGTCCTTGTCACTCTGAGCTTCATGGGTTTCTTCAGATGTTTCTCCAAAAGGTGTTTTTTCAAGACGCACTGGATTTTCTTGTTTTTTTTTTTCTTTGAAGACATTTCACTGCTCATCCAAGAAGTTTCCTCAGCTCTGACAGGATAGTGGGAAATGCAAGGATTTATATTCCTTGCAGAAAGCTGGCCATTTGCATCCTTTTAGAGGGTCCTTGAAGCACTTGACTCCTCAGGGTCACCCCAGTGGTGCTCTTGGTTCCTGTTGTCTGCATTTTTTCTCTGGAAATCCATTTCTACTCCCACGTCATTTAA
Source organism: Calamaria suluensis (assembly GCA_032468135.1). Lineage (NCBI taxonomy): Eukaryota > Metazoa > Chordata > Lepidosauria > Squamata > Calamariidae > Calamaria > Calamaria suluensis. The sequence continues at coordinate 23,742 of JANHFP010001035.1, read as the reverse complement.
TGGGTGTTCATCTCAAATTGTATGACTAAAAGTCTGTAGAGATTCTTAGTCATCCAGGTCATGGTTGTCCCACAGGTGCTTTTTCAGGCGACAACTGGACTTTCTTGGTATGTGGTTTTTTTTCTTTTTCTTGAAGTCATTTCACTTCTCATCCAAGAAGATTCTTCAGTTCTGACAGAATAGTGGGGAACAGAAGAATTGGATGACTGAGAATCTCTACAGATTTTTCGCTATACAATCTGGGATGAACACCCTTTGAATGTTGTGGGAAGAGAACTGAAGAGGCTTCTTGGATAAGAAGTAAAATATTTTCTAAGAAAAAAAAACAATAATGTCCAGTTGCCTTTTGGAAAAAGTACCTTTGGGACATTTCCTTAGTGTAGTTTCTTCAGTGAAATCTAGAATTAGCACCCAGCATACTTGATCAGAAGCTCAGGCCTAGTAGATGCATGGTGCCTCATGTCTCTGGTGTGCTATAAATGCATTTTAGCTACCAGTGGGTCACCTGGAAGCTTCAGAAGTCAGAGCAGATAAAGCAGCTATCGTGCTGTCAATTCCGTCCCGTGGTGGTCACTGTTGCAGGGCTCAAAATAGATGACTTGTCTGGGTTTAGTAAAAGCCAATCTGTCACCTGTCCCATTTGTACTGCTGCCAGGAAATTAGTCCGGTATGAGAGATTAACTTTTGGCATACACTACCTGCATTCTTTGCTCATCCCTCCCAGGAACCTTCCCCCCTTCTCCCTGCTGCCAAAATGAGGTAGCACATAACAAATCAATCTAGAGTTCTCACTCAAAGCACAAATAACCAAGATCAAATTATCCTATTTTAGATACATTATGCAAAAGATCTAGATCTCTGGAGGACTATGTAATACTGGGAAAGATGAATGGAAACAGAAGAAGAGGTGACTAGCAGCAAGGTGGAGAAACAAAATTACAGTAGCAAATAGATATTAACTAGCAGTTGTTATGTGAGCCTACATTCCCAGTGCTATCCGACTCTGAGATGCTGCTGTGAAGAAGACTTTGAGGCATATAGCCCTCATTTATGTTCGGTTTCAGCTTTTAACTTGCAAATATTTCCAGAGAATGATCTAAAACTACTGCTTGAGGCAACAGGATTGATAGGTATGCAAACAGCACTAAAGCTATAAAGATTGGGTATACTGGGATGTTTTTCTAGGTTTTTTTTCCCCCAGTGTGTAGAAAAGAGAGGAGCTGTTTGCTTTAATTCTAAGTCACACTATTTGCATCGAAGATAGTTAATTGCTACATTCTTTGTATCAGTTATTGTGGCTAGAGTGGTCCCCATTTCTTTATGTGATTCCAAATTTATCACAAGTCATTGGGGGAGGATCATGTCAAGAGAAAAATAGTGTTTGGCCTGTATGTGCAACTCCAAATTTGAACTTTATAAGAAAAAAGCACAAACACCATTTTGCTATCTCTTAAAATCAGAA
>JANHFP010001033.1:141908-155488 GCA_032468135.1 Calamaria suluensis | reverse complement strand
CCTACTACACTTGTAAATAGTTGCATTTGTGTGTGTTTTTTGTCCTGGTCTCTGACGTAATAAACTACTTACTTACAGTTTAGGCTAAGCAATACATTCAGGATTTTGCCCTTATCAATTTTCTTTTTTAAAAAAAACCCTCATCTCGTCCCAGGCGTTGAATTCTAATCTAATCTCCAAGATCAATAAACATAATTTGTGCTTTGCTTTTTGCCTTACCGGCCCCTATTGAAGTGCAGTTATTAATTAAAAACAATTGTCCAACTCTCACAACAGTAACTGTAAGTCGGTAGTTGTCATGAGGTTCTGGGACCAGTTTGCGTTTCTCTGGAGATGCTGGCAAGATTTCTTTTCTCATAAAAACACATTCTCTGGAAATGTCAAAGAACAATTTCTTTGTCACTTGTGACTGCTGGAGAATCCAACCCTGCATACCATCCTAAAAGAAACTATAATTGAGGAATTGTTCCAATTATAGCATCTTCAACAAATTCCCAAAGCTTGTAGTAGAACAGAAATTCAGATGAATATATTACCTATATATCACAATGGAGGCCTGGCTGAGAGTCACTATTAGTAAGCTACATACAGAATTGTGGCTTTCCCTTTCCCTAGGTTTGCTTTTTTTCATAGACAGCAGATAAAGATAATAAAGATGCAATCTACCAGGAGGCTCCGCAATTAGTACTATTAAAATGGGAAAAACGAATGAAAGAGGTTTTGTTCTCTTCCATGAACTGCCCCACCCTATTATGTTCTTTTTAGTAACAATTGAAAATTCAGTGAAAACATTTCTTCACAAATGAACTTTTCAGACTACAGGCAGAGCTTCATGCCGAGGGGCAGAACTGGAGCTCAGTGCATAACATTGCCTTGGAATAATACACTTAGGAAAGCAGCCATTCTTCTGTTGTCAATAATCTATACACGGCTCTGCTGAATATTTATCAGATTATGCCTTTTGCAATGTGTTTTAAATGAGGAACGTCAACAAACATCTTGTAGCATCTTGAGGCTTTCGCATTTTAGTCCAACAATCCCACCCTTGATTAACAAATGAGTTAGGGAAAATACACAAACAGGTTGCCTATATATGGGAAAACCTCTGAATTGACCATCTGTCATACTGAAGGCTGTTTAATTTATGTATTCATTAAACAAATGTAATGAATTGGATGACTGCAGGCATTTTACAAAATTATAGATGATGAAATGCAAATTTTGGCTATATGACAACACCAATCCTGATCCCTACAATATTCAGTTAGTATGAACTGCAACTTCTACCAACTCTAGCCAAAGTGTCCAATAGGAAGTGGCTGGAGATTGTGAAAATTATAGTTTTACAGTTATATACAAAGAGAAGTGTGTTGTATGCATGCTTATTTGTCAATTAACTTGCTTCCCAGATTTTAGGAACCACTTGCTTGTTTGGACTATCTATTGTTCATATCACAGTGCAACTTTTACAGATAAACTTAACTTGCTATAACTTCTAATTCCAGTGGCCTCTTTCTTTCTAGCTTCCTTTTCTGAGCGGGTAAGGAATATGTCACCTGATGAGATCAAAATCCCCCCAGAACCACAAGGCAGATGTTCCAACCACTTACAGGTAAGATTTTCCTTGATTTTTTTCCTTTTTTTCTAATCACTTAAGATTTTCTGTATTTAAACATCTGTGTCAGGGTTATGTGTAAAGGTCTAACCATGCACATATTCTTTCATATTCACTCCTATATATAATAGTTTTGTAGTTGTAAAGAGATCCTGTCAGATGCTATTAATCCAAATGATGCTATAAGTTCAGAGGTGGTATTCAGCAGGTTCTGACCAGTTCTGGGGAAGCAGCAGCAGAAATTTTGAGTAGTTCGGAGAACTGGTAAATACCACCTCTGTCTTGCCCCGCCCCCATCTATTCTCTGCCTCCTGAATCCCAACTGATCGGGAGGAAATGGGGATTTTTTAGTAACCTTCTCCTGCCATGCCACACCCACAGTAAAAAAAATTGAATCCCACTACTGTATAGTTAGTTGTCATTTGACACTCACATGTTCATCCTGATTCATTTTAACACAAAGTGGGCTGAAACCATTAACAGTACCTAAAGCAACAGCTTATTGATATGGAATTCTGAAGAACACTCTTTGAAGAGGGAAGAATGTATTTGTGTATCAAGGTATCTGGGTTTTTTCCTTTCAAGAGTAGCTGTTGCACACTGAACTCTTAAGAGACCTTTCACATATATTAAGGAAGTGTTTGTACTTTCAGACATGCTGCGCTCTAGACATAAATTGTTTTTACAGCCTAAGCACACATGTTCTTAGTTTATCAACCAAAATTCCTGTTAATGTATGACCATGCATAATTATAGTTGCTCTGTTTAATTTTTTAAGTTCAACAATTATCTGTACAAGAGCAGTCTAGTTCACACACAATAGATTATGAATATTATACTGTTGCAGTATAATTAAAATGGGGTTGGGGAATCTGTGGCTCTTCAGACATTTTTGGACACAAACCCAAAGTTGCAGTAGCTGATATAGCCAATAATGAGAAGATGCTACGAACCTTAGTTCTTTTTGAGAACCACTGACCTTGTCTTCTGAGAACACCTGGATTGTAATTCAAAACATCTGGAATGTACTAAATTCTATATCCCTCATCTCTTGCTTTTGGAGGTGGGAAGTATCAATTTACCTTCTCTTTCAATAGTATATACCTGACTGTTGTCATTCCTTTGATTATATTCCTATATTTTTCCTTTAGGACAAAATACAGAAGCTATATGAAAGAAAAATCAAGGAAGGAATGGACATGAACTTGATAATTCAAAGGAAAAAAGAGTTCCGAAATCCCAGGTAAGTAGTTGTCTGGGACCACATTTGTAGGCCACCAAACTCAAAACTTGACTGAATGCCAAATGTTCATACAAGGGCTTCACCAGGATCATAATATTGACATAATAAGCTCCAGTTCTCACATTTGTATGCAATGATGAAGACTCGGAGTCCAGAAGTATATATACTGTACTACTACTTAGAGAATATCTGTGAACTCTTCATGAGTTGGGGATGGACTGAAGGGAGAACAGTTTTTGTTTCTAGAACTGGCTATAAAGATGACTACAGCTAGTTTTCTATGTAAAATATATTCTTTCAGAGATGAAAATATGCAAACTGGTTGATGCTTTGATTCCCCACCCCCACAATTATCTTCTATAGCAGGGGTCACTTTTTGACCTCAGTGACCACTAAATTCATAATTTTAAAAGCCCGTGGACCACTAATACGATTTTTAAAAAAAGATAAATAGTATTTAGTGCTATATAAAAATGCAAATATTTTTTTTCTGCGGACCACCAAAATTTTCTCATGGACCACCAGTAGTCCACGGACCACCAGTTGGTGACCACTGCTCTATAGTAGGCAGGTACTACCTGCAAGAACCACATGTGGCCCTGGACAGCTGGTAATGCAGCCCCACGAGATCATAATAAAAATATTTTAGAAAAAATAAACTTGTTATTTGTACATTCACCTTCACTCAGTGCAGCCCAGACAAGCCAAAAGGTTGGACATGCTTGCTCTATAGGGAGATTAAGCAAACCGTGTAAACATTCTGTGTCCTGAAATACGATTTCCTACAAATGATTGAGGGCTTATTCTTAATCATTCCCCCAAGTTCAGTTAAATGGTTGGCTATGTATTTTGAAGGCAAGAGATTTGGAACATTTCATCTGTAGAAGTGGAAGGACAGTAGTAGATAGCATTGTGTAGTCATGGAAAGTTTCAGCCTTGATTTCCACTTTCCTTCTGCAGACCTCTTGAGAAATAAATTAGATGTTCTTTTTAGTGTGTTGTCTAAGCTTCCTGAAAATAATATAACTAATATAATTCAATATCAAGTTTGAGCATAAATATGTCTTAACACACACTGGTTTACTCCAAGCCAGCCAGAAACTATTCAGTGACTTATAATGGGACATGAAATAATGGAAAAAATATGTTGCCACGCTTCTTTTCAGCATCTATGAGAAGCTGATCCAGTTTTGTGCAATTGATGAACTTGGCACTAATTATCCAAAGGTAAGTAGATTTAAAAGACTGGATCACCCACAACTTTTTGTAGATATTTTGTTGGTTATAAAAATAAATTATTTCCCACTTTAACTTGGAGGATTATATTGTTTCCTGACTAAGAGTAGCTTCCTATTTTGTGGAATGGGGGGGGGGGAAGTATTGCCGAACTGCAGCACTGAGAGTAACTGAGGAAAAGGGACTGTATTTTTATCTGACATATTGTAAGTACAGAAATAGGCACTATCTTCACCATTCTCCCACTATTATCAATTACTCTTCCGGTATCTAGGAAAAGAAAGAAAGGGAGGGAAGGAAGGAAGGAAGGAAAGCTGAAGCTTTAGAACCATTGCTTCTTAGAATTTGTGGTCCATTGTAATTCCCATTGTCACAGCACAATTTGACATATTCACTGCTTTGAGTTATATATAAAAAAGACAAGATTAAAAAAAAGCACAATTTGACAATGTGATTCTAGTTTTTATCTGTTTAAAAACATCCATAAATCCATAAGCTTTTCTTAACTGGGATGTGGCGTCAAAGGGTTTCTTTTTTAAAAATATTGCATAATTTAAAATCTACATATGTAACATGGATTTTTTTCCTGTTTTTTTTCTTTTTTAGGACATGTTTGATCCTCATGGGTGGGCTGAAGATTCATATTATGAGGCACTAGGTATTGAAGATTTTTCTTCCCTGCTTTCTCTAGATTTCTAAGTTTTAGTAAAATGGAGAAAACTTGTAGTTAAAATCATGCATTTCCTTTGTATGCTCTCTGTTTTTCAAAGAGCTCAAAGCATTAGTTATGGCTTTTATTTCCCCTTTAGCTGAATTAGAGGAAACTTGCAGTATTCTGTAATCTGGAGAACAAATGTTTTTTATAGATAAGGTTTGATGCTGAAAATATTGAGATACTACTCCTTTTGACCCACATATTTGAATCTGTTGGATGTATTTACCGTTATATGGTTCTTTTTTCAGCAAAAGCACAGAAAATTGAAATGGACAAGCTAGAAAAAGCCAAGAAAGAGCGAACAAAGGTATCAGTTACATTTTGGAATGTAAAGAATTAAAGTGTTGAAATCCCCTTTGATAAATCTACCGTTAATTAAATTAAGCAAGTTAGACATTCTTTTCTCGACCAAAGATGACAAATATTTCAAGTATTCCAAAAGCATACTGTCTTTCCCCGAAAATAAGACCCTGTCTTATATTTTTTCGAACCCAGAAATAAGCATTTGGCCTTATTTTCGGGGAGGTCTTATTAGTTTGGGGTGTGTGGAGGAAACCAGGGGAAATGGCAGGGACTGGCTGCGTATGCATTTAAATATTTTTTGGGAGGGCCTATTTTTGGGGACATGGTAGATAAGAATGAGAAGTAAATACGGAAATATATAGTCATGTTTCTACTCCCAATAAACTGGCACTTTCCAACTTTATTTATATTTGTGAGTGTGGATGTGTACAGGTAGTCCTCGACTTACAACAGTTTGTTTAGTGTCCATTTGAAGTTGCAGTGGCACTAAAAAAGTGACTTACAACTGTTTTTCACCCTTACAACCATTGCAACATCCCCAAGCTCATGTGATCAAAACTCAGATACTTTGCAACCAACTCACATTAATGACAGTTACAGTGTCCCAAAGCCATGTGATTATTTTGTGGCCTCTGACAGCAAAGTCAATGGAGAAACCATTCACTTGAAACCAGATTCACTTGAAACATCATGTTCTTAACTGTGGCAAGAACGGCCATAAAATGGGGCAAAACTCATTAATAGACGTCTTGCTTAAAAACAGAAATGTTGGACTCCATTGTGATTACAAGTTGAGGATTATCTGTTTGTACCTATGGCTTAATAAAACAATTCCTTGTGCTCTGCTGGCTGGAGAATTCTGGGAATTGAAGTCCATAAGTCTTAAAGCTGCCAGGTTTGGGAACCTCTGTGCTAAAGGATTGTTTACCTCAGAACCAACCTGATCGTCCTCCTGTGGAACCCAGTATATTTAGCTAGTAAAGGCCTGGATTTAGTGTATATTAACCAAATAGTTAACAAGATATACATGAGGGCATATATAGTAGCATGTTTTGACGTAAGTTATTTTCACAGTCATTCAAATTGTTCCTTACATTGTACTGTAATTGCATAATTCTGTGATTGGCCTCCTTCCTGCAATGGTCTTGGACTTGTCGAAGTATGATGAGATTGTTTGGGATTTTCCCACCCACTGATTTGCCATTGTCGATGCAAATTGTTAAGGTTATGCTTGAAGAGACATGCTTTCTAGAAGTTCTAATTTCCTTACATTTTTTATTGTTAAATAGTATGAAGTTCTAATTAATTAATTGTTTTAAACCCCTTTCATTCTAATTTAGAGAGCTAGTATTTAAATAAGACCAAATAAGAAAATGGAGGAGACCTCCCTCTTGTCTGCTATTCATGAAGAAAAATCATTCTTATTTTCTGGTAAATAGCTGAGTGTTTATGCATTGAATCTCTGTGATTCTGCCAGAATTGAGAACAGGAGCAAAGATGTGTTCTTAATAGTTGGGGGGATGTTCTTAATTCCTTTAGATAAAAATCAGAAGCACAGGGTATAATGGCCCTTCCTTTTTTTTCCCTAGATTGAATTTGTTACAGGCACTAAGAAAGGAACAACAAATGCTCCTTCTACAACCACCACAACAGCTAGCACTGCGGGTGGAGGTAAGTCAGAAGTCTAGATTTGAATTTTTGTTCAATCCTTATTTGATGGAAGTCCCTCTTCTTCATATGTCCATCACTCTTTCAACATTGTGCATCTTGACCACGGGTCGACCAAGTAATGCTGTTACGTTCAGTGTCTGGAGGTTGTTTAGGTTATGTGGTCCTGTTCAAGACTAGCATTCAGTGTGGGAGTCTTCACAGCCTCTGTTCAATTATCACATGAGAATTGTGGACTGGAGGGACTTCTACAGGTTCATGGCCTTCAGATTCATCTGGGATGCTGCAAGTTGTACCCTTTCCTGGACTTGAAGTCCCTTCTTGTGATCACTCAGGCCTAGCCATCCAAGAGATTGCCTTTGTCCTATTATTTTTACTTGCCTCATAAGATCTGACATAGTGGATGTGCTTTGTGTCCTAGCTGTTAAGCACTGTCATCCGAGGAGATCCAGAAGGCGCCCCTTCTCTGTTGTTGTGCCTGCCTCCTGGAACTCCAGGGATTGGCCAGCCCTAACCCTACAGGCCTTTATACATTTTTCAAAAATTGGGCATTGTCCCAAAGCTGCAGGATATCTTGGTGATATGCCCATTTGATATGTATTGTTGCTTTGGGTTCTGATGCATGTTTTCATCTCTTAATTTTCTTTATAGGTTTTTTTGCTGTTTTTAAGAGTCGGCTTTGAGTTGGGCAGTCTAAACAAATAAATAAATGAGGTTTCCATTGATAAGAGTATCCATTAAAGTTTATAGCAATCATTTGTTAGTCTCAGATGTGGCGATACTGTCAAATTGGAAAACTCATTTGAGAGTAATGATTTCCCCAACAGCATTTTGAAGTGGGATGGGATGACATTGAAAGCATTTTACTTTGGAGGGAAAGTAAATTTGTGATAAGGAGAAGTTTGTCTAACCAATCCTGTTGAAATCCATGCTTTCTTTCAATACACAGATGCACAGAAGAGGAAAAGCAAATGGGACTCTGCCATTCCTGTGACAACAATAGCTCAGCCCACCATTCTCACAACCACTGCAACATTGCCGGCTGTTGTAACTGTAACCACCAGTGCAAGTGGCTCCAAAACAACAGTAATTTCAGCTGTTGGCACCATCGTGAAAAAGGCAAAACAGTGACAAGCACAGTAAAGAGACTGAAGCTTTTTTTTCCAGATTTGACTGACACCAAAATCACTGTCTTTGAAATACAGAGGGACACTCTTTTCCTGATGTGGAAATGAAAGACTGTTTGAAAATAGGAAAAAGACGAGTGAACTGTCCTATGTATAATGGAATTTTTCTGTGGGAAAAAAGCTCTTCAGCTTTGCTTTGACTGCTTCCTACAAAACTGTGTGCAATGCAGTGTCGCCGTGTCAATGTTATACTTCATTGAAAACTGTATTACAATTGTCACTACCTTAGGATCTTCATGGAGTGTGAAGCTCTTTAAGAAGCTTTTAGAAGAAAAACTACTGAGTTGGACCATTTATTAACATTTTTTTCCTGTTTGCCTCCAAGAATTTATAGGCAAGATTCAATGCTCCCATCAAAAATTTAAGAAGAAAAAGAGTATGTGACAATTCAGTTTCATGGAGGTCATCATATGGACTAAAATGAGTTATTGCCATTGCAATCCATTTAGATTAAATGTCACAAATCAGGACCTGGAACATTTTGAAAATGGAGACTTCATATTAGTAGCCCTTCCTGTCTTTGGGGGATCTTTGTGCATTTCTGAACGCAACTGCTATATAGGAAGGTTTACGTGAACAAGAGAATCTCTGTATGGTGACATTTTTGTTAGAGTTCTACATAAACATTTTATATGTCTTTTGTGTATGTGTAATAGTAACAAAGGTTTCAAATAGAGATGTTTATAACTTACTGATTTCAGAACAGAATTTTCCAGAGACTTCCAGAACATTCTGTTCTTTCTCTGGACAATGCTGACCCACCTCACAAACCATGCCATTTCGGGGGCAGTTAGGCAGTTTCAGAAGTATATCCTCTGAACCACTACCTACGTTCCCTACTTTCAAACTACATAATTGTACAATAATGCCATTTTCACCACTGTAATTACAAAAATGCTATTGTTTTAAATTTGTATAAGATTTCTTACTGGTTTGACTTAATGTTGGAATATAAAAAGAACTATTGAAAATGTGTCTCATTTTTATTGCTGTCATTTATTTTACATTGTAGCCGTCAGATATATATTACACTTCAGAGCACCCATTGAATGTTCAATTTGGTTGGACTTTAATTGGAGAGGGAGAGCAGCATGGGTTAAAGTAATCAGCCAGCTTTTATTCAATCCAACAAAAGTAGATTCAATGCTATAAATTTAAAATACTTATAGAAGAAAAAAAAGGGATTCCTTTAGTCCAAACTATCTGTTTTTTTCTTCAACTGTTTGGGTCTCCTTGCAATCCTTCATGCAAGCTTCCCCTGGATAGTACCTTTCAAGTTCCTTAAGTCCTCAACTTACAACAATTCATTTAGTGACCATTCGGAGATATAGCAGCACTGAAAATAGTGACTTATGGCCGTTTTTCACACAACCATTGCAGCATTCCAACGGTCACATGATTTACATTGAGATGCTTGACAACTGACTCCTATTTAGGGTGGTTCAGGAGTCAGGTTGCGACCTGACAAGCAAAGTCAATGGAACAGCCAGATTCACTTAACAACCATGTTACTAATTTAACAACTGCAATGATTCACTTAAGAAATGTGGCAAGGAAAGTCATAAAACGGGGCAAATTCGCTAAACAGATTTTTCACTTAACATAAATTTTGAGCTCAATTGTGGTCGTAAGGTGAGACAACATGCATTATTAGTTTGTGGTAATAATTAGAATTTAAAGAATATGTCCTTGGCATTACAACAAATAGCTGTTGTTAGCATAATTCTTTTCTAATTCCCTTCTAGAACATTTGACATTGGAGGCCCTCGCTGTATCTTGAGACAGTATATTTATTTGCACAAGGTTCCTTTTTATTTTTTGCATTATTTATGGTTGATGATCCTGGGGTTTACATTTAAAGAAAAAGGAAATCTTATCTGTTCAACTCAATTGACTTTTTTTTAAAAAAAACCCTTTCCATTTGTACAATCCTGGACAATGTAAGTAGTTGGGTCACTGTAGTTGGGTCATTGTTCAGAGATACCAGATTTCTCGCAGGATACCTCAATGCCTTCAACAATGGCAAGTGTCCAATGTATTGGGAATTTAAAGTTCTGGGAAATATTCAGAGATATATCTACCTTGAAAGTAGACCATGCTGAACTATAGCAGTCAGATCTCAGCAATTGATCACAGGAGATGTTTTATGACCTTTTTGTCTTATTCTATAACATGCTTTGTGATAATTTTTAAGTCATAAAATGTTTTGTAAAATTAGTCAAATTTCAATTCCATTGGTCTCATGATTTTGGGTGCATTCTGCAAGTCAGTTCATTTGAGGCGCCTTCGTTGAAAACATTTTGCCCTATGATGCATGATTTCGCCCAGTTAAAGATTACACATACAAAAGTTTCAGTAGTATATCGAAAAGTGCTTATTTCGATAAATGCTTATGGCCATGCTGTGCTCAGGCAAACACTAGACTAAAAAACGACAAGTTTCTGCTTTCCAGTAATTAAGCACTGGTTTTTAAATTTAGCATCACCTTAGTCCCCAGTTTCAAATTTTAATTCTGTTCACCATCCGCTTTTCTTGTTTCTTGTTTTACTTTTTCTGTGAGGATTTATCTGTTCGCTCCATAAGTTTGCATACACTCAGCTCAGACTTCTAGCAAAAAGCTATTTATTTATTCCCTGGCAGCCTGCAATGAGGAGGAAGAGGAAGGACATAAAAGAAAAATGAATGAGGTCTCAAGAAGGGGGGGGGGGTGTTTTTTCTAATGCACCCACTTTTGAAATACATTGAAATTCTAAGTATCAAAAAGGAACCTTGAAGTAATGTGTGTCTTACATGTTACTGCCACTGGAGAAGAAAAATGCCTCTTCTGACTGGAACGATACATGCTGGAACTTGATTAAATCTAGCACATTTTTTTAAAAAAAGGATATATAAGCCACCTCAGCAATTTACAATGAACTCTGTTTTTATGAGGGTACAAACCATTGTATTTCTGTCCAGGTGTAGTTCAAGGTTAATGGGGGAAAAATGCAGATTTAGAACAACTCTGCAAGCTTTCCCCTATTCTCGTGTCTCCATTGACATCAATATAATGTTTTTAAGAGATTACATCAAAAAGTTACTGAGGGAGGGCCTCCTCATCCATGAACTTGTTTTTAATGCACTGATTGCCCTGGTCATCCCTCCGTGTCCAACCCTGCAAACATTTCAAAAGCTTTTACAAGTTCCTTCCTCTGCCAATTTTCAACCACTCCTTTGTATAAAGTTAACTAGAGGTTGGTCTGGAATAGATTTATTTTGCTGAGAGAGAGAGAGAGATTCTGCATTTCTTCATATAAAGAACTTGATGGAAAGTTATGTAAAAAATTAATACCCGTGGGTCTAGCACTCCCATTTGTACCGGAGCAAAATTCAGAACAACAAGAAGGTACATAGTTTTAGCCAGGAGGAAAAAGCTTATTGTGGCTTTCTCTGGGGTACTTCCCTTTCCCCATGTAGAATGCTTCTGTTTGTGAGAGGGTATTGTCTCCTATTCTTTATTGACTCATGTAACTTGTTTCAGTTGTTTGGATTTCCTGAAGAAGTATTAGGGCCAGATCAAATCATTCTTAAAATACTTCAATCCATTTTTGTCATAGTCCATAGTGGTCTAAAATGGAGTTCTCCAAGTTGGGAACTTTAAGTCTCAGGACATTGAATAATAGATGACATTGAAATGACATTGGAGATCTTCTAGTCCAAGTATAGAGTAAAAGGTAAAGGTTCCCCTCACACATAAGTGGTAGTCGTTTCCGACTCTAGGGGTTGGTGCTCATCTCCGTTTCAAAGCCGAAGAGCCAGCACTATCCAAAGATGTCTCCATGGTCATGTGACTGGCATGACTAAAGCACGGAACGCTGTTACCTTCCCACCAAAGGTGGTCCCTGTTTTTTCTACTTGCATTTTTACGTGCTTTTGAAACTGCTAGCTTGGCAGAAGCTGGGACAAGTAACGGGAGCTCACCCCATTACGCGGCACTAGGGCTTCAAACCGCTGAACTGCCGACCTTCCGATCTACAAGCTCAGCTGTCTTACCCGCTGAGCCACCGCGTCCCTTCAATTCAAGTTAGGAAACAACAAAGATGAGAACAAAAACAAAAAAATTAAAAACCAGATCTTAAATCAACCCAAAAGGGGCCCATCTGCCAGTAGTGAGATGTGCAGTGTCGCCAAGGCATAAGTCAGACCTACAAAATGGTAGCTGAAGCCATTTTGGGAATATGTATAGAAGAAAATATTAGTAGCTCGGCAATGAATCTCTCAAGTCTTTGGTGCTCTCTGACTTGAGAGGAGGAGGACTGTGCTGCCCTTGGTGCTGTCTAAACTTGGTTGTTGTTTTTGTAGGCACTTCATTACCTAAGTAGGTAACATCAGCAGTGCTAGAAGGAAAGGGGTTTGTGGAGATAAGAAGGATGGGGGGGGTGTAGGAGGTGGTGGTGATAGTGGCAGAGGAGGAAGAGGACTGTGAGGTCCTTGGTGTTCTCTGAACTTGGTTGTTGTTTTTTGGCAGACATTTCATTACCCAACTAGGTAACATAGTCAGTGCTAGAAGGGAGTAGGGTTTGATCTCACTGATTATATACTACTGGCTTGTCCTGTCGATTCTCAGCTCTGCTTATGCCTGCAGAAAAAAGCCAGACCTGTATGCTTTTCTGAGTGGGCAGGCCATTGATTTATCACTAATGGCAGATGGCTGTGCTAATGATGGTAGACCAGAGCAGTAAAACTGGCTGGAGAATTCTGGGAGTAGAAGTCCACAAGTCTTAAAGCTGCCACGTTTCAAGACCTCTGTGGTAACGGAAAGCTACAGGCACAGCTATGCTGGTTGGAGGATTCTGGGAGTTGAAGTCCACAAGTCTTAAAGCTGCCAAAACCTCTAATATAGACAATAAAGGTGAACAGTTCCAGAATCTCAACCCCTTATAACCTGGTTTTAAATTCCGCAAACTACCCGTAGGCTCTTAGTGGATAACTTCTTTCTTCCTCTTCTTCTCCTTTCGGTTCCTTTTAGCTGCTCCCTTTTGTTCTTAGGCAACCTGATGGCCCCAGATGTGTGAGACATGTGCTACAGTGGTGAAAACACCTGGATAGAGTTCCTCCTTTGATGTGTGCTTATCCTACTGTGGATAAAGTAGACAGCCCGTCTACCATGTTACATACGGAGTTATATACTGGAGAGATATAAATAAAACAGCAGGTAATGACTAAGGACAAAGGGATGAGCAAGATAGTAACAGAGCAGAAACCAATTACCTTCTGGATATTAGAAAACCAACTCGGAAAATGAGGCAGGGGAGACAAAACGGAGTCTAACGTCTTTCACGAGCGGAATATCTGTATTGGTTTTTTTTTCTCTCCAAGAACCAAAATCCAGTTTCAGGGTAAATGATGAGTAAATTGTCTGCCTTGCCACAATTATTATAGTTCACTGCACCGGAAACCACGCCACCTGCGCGGAGTGAGATTCGCCGAGTAACCTAAGCGAACGTAATTAACGGGGGAGTCAGAATTAATACGATGTTTTCATATCTAAGACAAAACAGGCAGATGCGGCACAAATGTCGGAGATTCATCTGCGCCGAACAATAGGAGCTTGACAAAGAATAAGCGCCTCCC
>JANHFP010001033.1:70150-80288 GCA_032468135.1 Calamaria suluensis | reverse complement strand
CAAGTTTGAACACCCCTGCCCTAACAACTGCAATGATTCACTTAATGATCATGGCAAAAAGGATTACAATTGGACATGATTCATTTAACGGTCTTTCTTAGCAGTGGGATTCTGGTTCCCAATTGCAGTCATAAGTCAACTTCTTGTACGTAATTTTGCAATTTGAAAAAAATTCTTCAGCAAGCACAGTAATGTTCTGATAGTGTATTCTACTATAAATCAGTAATTCAGTTCAGCACTCACTGTCTGTCTCTGTGTGTAGATACATGATAATACAGTAATGTGATTTTAAGGTAATACATAGATGGATATATTCGGGCGTAACCACAACTGGATGCAGCATGATTCAGCTGCCATACAATGCCATTCAGCGGCCATTGGTATAAATTGTTGATATGCTACAGAAAAGTTTGGAAATGATTCCCCCCTTCTATTCTTACATTGAACTCTTATACATGCATGCTTGGGAGTATGTCCTACTGTATTAACTCAGTGAAACTTGTTTCCAGGTGACTCTGCATAGTATATATATATATATATTGGGGTCCTGCTACACATTGAATCAAGAAATCACTACTGGCAGTCCTTGATTAACAACCACAGTTGAGGCCAACATTTCTGTTGCTAAGCAAAACAATTGTTAAGTGAGTTTCACACACCCCTCCATGTTATGACTTTTCTTGCCCCAATTGTTAGGTGCATCACTGCAGTGGTTAATTAAGCCACATGGTTGTTAAGTGAATCTGGCTTCCCCATTGACTTTGCTTTTCAGAAGTTGCAAAAGGTGATGATATGATCCCAGAGCAACTGCAACTGTCAAAAAAATTAATGTCAGTCACCAAGCATCTGAACTTTGGTCAGTGACCACAGGGATGCTGCAACAGTTGTGTGAAATATGGCCATAAGTCACTTATTTCAATGCCGTTTTAACTTCAATCACTAAACTAATGGTTGTGAGTTGAGGACTACCTCTTTCTGATGACAGCAACCTTAATGATGAACTTAGTGCAAATAAGGCAGTTTGGGAAACTAACTCTTGGCTCCCTGTTGCTTCAGAAATATCCCGACAACTACTAAGTATTACTCTAGTTCTTGGCTAATTTGATTCTATACCCAATTGTGATTCTGTTTTTATTTATTGTTCAGTGTTATATTTATCAAAGGAAGAGGGTATAGGAAGGTCACCTCCGGTCCTATGATCTACTGATTCATATTTTTTTTAAAGATGGGGTGTCATAATTTTACTATGATTGGCAAGAGTCGGAGAGTAGGCCATATGGATCCTGCTAGGATCTTCATTTTCCACTCATAATCTGAGCACAAATACAGTAGTGCATCTGTAGCAGACTCCTTGAGTATTGTGCTTCCCCGTAAAGTGTTGCTAGGAGACACTAAGGCCAGCTTGCAGGTAGTTTGCAAGTGATGGACGGGCTGATTTGTACCCCTCATGGCGCTTCCTGCACTCTTCCAACTGTGCCAATGCAAGTCCTTCACTTGTTCCAAAAGGCTCTCGATGGAAATATGTGCAGCTGCTGGGGAACGAGCTGGACCTTCGTCACGTCACCTGGAGACTCCCAGTAGAACTGATCCCTCGTTACTCGGACAGCAGTTGCTTTTCCTCGGACACAGAGGGTCTCCTCCAGGAGGGTAGCACCCCCTCTGAGCTAGTGGACAGTGATGCAGCCAGCGGCAGCCTACCAAGGAGTGGGACTTTCCAGCCCCAACCAGGTGAAGGATGGCCACCTTCTTCCCTCCCAGTAACCATGATGTCTCATCCTGCTCCAGGGCCATGGAATTTAATTTATTCAAGCTACCCTTCTACAAGCTACAAGGACATGTTAATGGCATGACACGTTTAGCATTTGTAATGGAGTCTGCTTGCGATTGGTTATTTAATGCTGAAGTCAGGGCTATCCTTCCTAGGCATGGAATTGAACGAAACAGAATGGCAGTGCAAAGAGAGAGAATTCTTTTGGGACACATGTTGCATATTTCTGCCCTTTGTGTAGCTCACAAGCTAATTTCAAAAATCCTCTGCAAACCATCAATTCAGACATCTGAGTTCCTTTCCCAAGAGGTACTTGGTAGAAGAAGTAAAAAAAGAGCGGGGGAGGAGGAATGGTGGTCAAAAAGATAGACCCATTATTTCCTTCAGCCTTTTCCACTGCTGGCCTTCATTCCCCAATCAATTATACCTGAAGGAACACCCACACCCCACACAGTATTTGGAAGCCCCTGCCTCCCATTTGGAATCTCATTAGGATAGGACAACAGTGTTATCTGCTCCAGCAACCTCATAACTATGATTTTCTTCAGCATGCTAAGCTTGGTGAACTTTCACCATCCTGGTATGTTCCACCTGCTTCATGTGACAGCTTCTCCTTCTTGGAACTTGTTGCCCTAAAATATATGTACAATGCCAAATAGGGGATGTTACATTGTGTAATCAACCAACGATTCCAACAACTGTTTAAATATTCAGTACATTCTTAGAGCTGTTGAGACAGAACTAATGCCTTCCCTTGAGCATTTTCTGTAATTCATTTAAGAATGTCTCTTCATCTTGCCCTCATTATTTCCCATAGTGGTTAACAGAGTTGACTGAAGAACTTGAAAACGGGAGGGGGGGAGGAGATGACCAGCCAGAGTGTTTGTTATTAATACCTGGTTCCAGTATATATAATGCCTCTAAACATGAAGGGTCTCTAACTATTCGGGCAGACATTTGAATATATTAATCTTACAGTAACTCAATGTATGCTCTAAAATTGCTAGTAATTATAGTCTTTTCCAATGATTGCTTGTTTTAAAGTGGATTAAAGTAGTAATAACATTTTCTTTTTCAAAAAATATAGCATTACTTGAATATCATGTCCTTTAGTATTTGGTATATCATTTGGCATTCATGAAGCCAAGCCCTTCTGACGTAACCCACCCTTGCTCTTTTCCTATTGGTCCTTTCAGTCTGTTTAATTCTGATATTGATGTTTTGTGGTGCATTGTGGGCTTAAATGATACAACATAAGGGATGATGGTTCTTATGGAGCCCAGAATGCACTTGATAGACAAGAAGCAGAATAAAGCCAAGGTCAGTGTTTCCCAAACTGATGCTCTTCAGGTGATTTCAGCTTTGAATCCCATTAATTTGCAACCACCATATCTGGTTGGAAAAAATACAACTGAAATCAATATATTGGAGGCACTCAGTTTAATTTTGATACTAGAAACTTTGAGTTCACATATCTTACTGAACCATTCCTTTAATTTAAACATGGATTGGTTAATGTATCCACAGTTGGCTGCTTTCATACAGCATGCATGCTGCCATGGACCATAGTGTTGGGTTCACTAAGTAAAAATTAAACCACATTATGACTTAGCACAGACCATGAGCCGAGGGATTCTAAGATATCTTTATTGTCAAAGCTCATATTAATTAACTTGGCTGGCATGCATATCCATAGTCACTGGTTACAGATGTTAACTGCAGCAAATTGAATAATTTCCAGAACACCTGATGAATGGCCGACTGGATCTTGCCTTCCCTGCCGGTAGTGGAAGTTTAACCCGAAATCATCTAAGTCCACATGTATACCATGAGAGAAGAGTGATCGGAAACTCATCGCTAACAAGAGAGTATACCACGATGTCTGCACATGGTAGGTGACTAATGTGCGCTAATTTGTTGAGAATGTTCAGTGTTCTATCAGAAGGAGATTCCAGTTAGTTGAACTCTTTCTCTCTCACTTGGTCTCTCATGCCATTTAGCATTAGATAGGAAACAAATATTCTTTCTTCCTCAGGCTATTCCTTCAGTCCTTGTGCCTGGTGTTGGTGCTGCAATCTTTTCTGGTACTCTCAATGGTGTGTCTTTCTTTCTCTCTGTTTTGGCATGTCCTTTAGACCCATCCAAGAATATTTTCTCTCCCACCTATGAAGAAAGTAGAAGGATACCCCAGATCCCGCAGGATGCGGGCTTTAGGAGGGCAAATGTGATGGGTTATTCTGACAGCAGTGATGCTCGGGATTCTATAGTCATGACTGATGGGCCCTCTTGGATTTCCAAATACTTAGGTATAGCAAATGGCATAGCATGGCTGATCAACTGCAAGGCTGTTTGTTCCAGCTAGTGACTCATCTCGCAAGCTGCTAATTTATTCATGTTTAAGTTCCTTCAAGTGGCTTTGCTTGTAGACCTGCTTGTGTGCATGTGCTAATTTGCTCTGCCTTCTAACCTTCCATTTTTTTCACTTGGAGTAATGACATCACTTCAGTTATTATATTACACACTCAAAGGACTTAGTGCTCAGGCAGTATCCTTAACAATCTGCGCTTCTTCTGTGTCTCCATGTCCATCTGCCCAGGTCGTAACAGGCAAATATCACAATATGTTACTTTTAAAACATGTTTACATAGTTGAAGGAGTTGCTGAGGTTCGTGGTCTATATTTATTATTGCTCACAACCTCATAGTTGCAGCTATTTCCTGTGGATTTGAAACTACCTTGTCCTCTATAGAAAGGAAAGTGCCTTGCTTGCATCCAAAACAAACATTTGGAAGAGAGGGAAACTACTTATTCTACAAAAGGAAGGGGTTGTCTGGCCAGATGAGTCTATTCTTTTAAGGAGGAAGCAAAATCATCTAGGAGCTTTTTCCCCTCCTGACTTCTCTGCCTAAATGCAAAAAGATGAGCAAAAGTCGGTGGGTTGGCTCAAACTGCATGGAAAGCAATTCTACGTCTCCTAATGGAGGCCCTCTAGGAATTGCTACCGTTCAGATAATAATTGCTATAATAAAATGTTGTCTTCCACTTCTCAAGGGTGCAAAACAACTAACCATTATGACTATATTTAATTGTTACTTTCCCATTCGGAATAGCATTAGGAAAAAACAAACAAAAAAAGAAAAAGCAGGAGTCATTTACAATGCAAGGGTTGTAAAAGCCACTTTGTAGGATAGTTTGGCAGAAGACTACATCCACAAACATATCCACAGAAATTAACTAGCAGTACAGAACAATTAATCAGTGGAACAACTTGCCTCCAGAAGTTGTGAATGTTCCAACACTGGAAGTTTTTAAGAAGATACTGGATAACTATTTGTCTGAAATGGTGTAAGGTTACCTGCCTAAGCAGGGGTTTGGACTAGAAGACCTCCAAGGTCCCTTCCAACTCTGTTATTGAAAATCTATTATATCTGAAATGGTATATAGGGTCTCCTGCTTGAGCAGAGGGTTGAAGTAGAAGACCTCCACGGACTCTCCCAACTCTAGCATTTTGTTATTCACTCTCTCCCACTTCTGGCTGGAGAATTCTGGGAGTTGAAGTCCACAAGTCTTAAAGCTGCCAAGTTTGAAGACCTCTGAGCTAGGCCCTTGCCATGTCCTGAGGATCTAGGACCTGGGGACAAGAAAAATAATTGCTTCCCTGACAAAACCAAGTCTCCTCTTCTTTTCCTGCTGCATGTTACCATGTAATACAGCCAAGATGCTCTTTTCATTTATTGCCCAATGATTTTTTTTTCATCCATGCTGTTCCCCTCGTTTCTTCTGGCTACATTCTCAACATCTCAGCTTACTCTTTGCTTGTTCTTCTTTGACACAAAAGAAGGTCTCATGCTGATGTGGAAGACTACATTTTGTCCTTGCCTTCCAATATAATCTAATCTTGCTATTTTCTATCTGCCTCAGATTCTAGAATGCAGCTTCTGAACGTTCCGGACACTCCTACCCGCTTGGTGTTCTCTGCCCTGGGCCCAACCTCCCTGAAAGTAAGCTGGCAGGAACCCCACTGTGATAAAGAAGTACAAGGATACAGTGTGCAATACCAGCTTCTCAATGGAGGTCAGTGAAGCTCTCTGTGTGGTGAAAGTGGGGATCGGAAATATATACTTAAAACCCTGTTTTGACAAAAGGCATCAGATTCTAGAACAACCAGAACATGGTTTGTAACATGGAACACCCTCAAATCGTGTTTCTTATTGCTGAGCTCTGTTTCCAAATGGTCCAAACAGAGTTCCCTGTCCTGATCTTTTCCAAGTGTTTCCATACACCACAGCAGGGGCAGAGCCAATGGTGAAATTCAGCCGGTTCTATCTGGATCACACAATCTGGTAGTGGCAGCGGCCAGTGGCTCCGGCCAGCTGCTGGGACGTCATCATTACACTAAATTTAAAATGTGTAAAATCCTTAATTCCCAAATAATCCAGACAGATTTGGTATAGTTCTCTTTTCATTTTCTCTGAGATAACGTGTTACAAGAGACAAGTACAGAGTTTTTCTTCTGACGTATATTAAACTGAAGGACGTGAACATCAATGAAGAAACATTCACAATTATTTCTGAACAAAAGATTATATGCATGGTTGCCTCAAGATGTGATTTGTGGCATCCAGCCTACCAAATGCACTATCAGCGCCTATTCTGCCAAGAGAAGCTGCAATTTTTGATCATCGTTTGTGGGATGACAGCTGGTTTTTCTCCTATTTCTTAGGCGAAATAAAGAGACTTACAATTCCCAATCCAATGCAGAACTCTGTGGTGGTGGATGATCTATTACCTAACCACTCGTACGTCTTCAAAGTAAAGGCCCAAAGTGATGAGGGATGGGGTCCAGAAAGAGAAGGTGTGATAACCATTGAGTCACAGGTGGATTCACGCAGCCCTCTCAGTCCCGTACCAGGTAATTTTTAAAAATTTTAAAATTTTAAATTTTTGTAAGCCATAATTGATGAGTTTAATTCTATTTTAATTGTATATTCGCTATTCTTGTTTTAATGTTATGGCTGTACACCGCCCCGAGTCTGCAAGGAGAGGGGCGGTATAGAAGTGCAATAATTAAATTAAATTAAATTAAATTAATTGTTTTGAAATGTTTACAATTTAATGGATATGCTGAACATTTTCCAAATGTTGACTTTTCAACTGTGCCTTCTAGGAGAAGGAGTTCAAAATAAATCTGTACTTATTCTACATGTAGTCATTATTCATATTCCACCTTTCATTTGGGAAGTGGGACTGTCACATCCTTATTTTAAAATTAAGATAGGTTTAGGTGAAGAGGAGTGGCCCAAGTCAGCTTGATAGTAGAGTTGAGGACTAGAATCTGGGCTTCCCCAGTGCCAGTCTCTATATTCACCCACTACTTACACAAAATCTTTGCTTCTGTAAATTTCAGATGTAATTGGGTTAGCTTTATGGATTCAATAAAGCAATAAATGTATAAGATATTTGAAAAGCCCAAATGCAATTCTACAATTCTAAATATTTGAACTTCTGCATTTGCCTCTGCTTGCTGCTGGTTTGATTTTTCTCTTAACAGAACTCTGACCATTCTTCTTCACTTGATAGGGTCACCATTTACCCTGAGCACACCCAGTGCCCCGGGGCCCCTCGTATTCACAGCCTTGAGTCCAGACTCACTTCAACTAAGCTGGGAGAGACCCCGCCAACCCAACGGCTTAATTCTGGGCTACATGGTCACTTGTGAGACTCTCCAGGGTGAAGGTATGTCAGCCTTTTGAAATGCATTCTATTTCTGTTGCAAAACGTCCCCTTAAAACATCTAGCATTTCCCAAATTATAGAAGAGAGTAGGATGGCTCAGAGCTGTATAACATAAGCACAATCACCTGAAAGGAAGCATCTGGCATGAGGAGGGGATGGGAATATATGGGTGAATATGTATTTTTAATCTTCCTACCTCTTCTTTTTTATTCTTCCTCTGCTCAGGGGAACCCAGGACTCTCTATGTGGAGGGAGATAACCCAGAGACCACCCTTACAGTGCCTTACCTGAGTGAAAATGTTCCGTATAAATTCAAAGTTCAAGCCAAGACCACTCAAGGCTTTGGTCCTGAAAGAGAGGGCATTATCACCATTGAATCTCAAGACGCAGGTATGCTTTGGTACCAAAGTACTTCTACCACCTGTTCTTCTTGGTGTGCTGCTAGGGGCAGGTTGTCAACCCAGGTGTAAAAAAATGCAGAATTCAATTCCTCTTTCCTTTCATGCTGTAAAGTACAAATTATAGGAATTGGTTATGGCCCTGGTCTTGTCAGGTGTTCCATGGGCTAATGGGTGGTGCCTGATTACTCCCGCTGCATAACCTGAAATGGCCATAAAGGTGAGTTGAAAGCAACACAAGGAGAGGTGGCATTCCACAGCAGCAGGGTAACACAATAACAGAGTTGGAAGCGACTTTGGGGAATCTTCTAGTCCTGGGGTCATCAACCTTTCAGACTTCAGGGACCACTAAATTAATAATTTTAAATCCCGTGGACCACGAACATGAATCCAGAGCACTGCTTGCTGAAGCACCTGGACTCACAGTGATGGGATGGGGTCCTTCAGGCACTTAATTTGGCCACCTGTTTCTGGAGCCATTTGAAGCATTGGATATGATAAGGCTGGTGGTACTTAGATGTATGCAAAATTTTGGTCCCAGGATTCCATGGGTTTTTGAAATTTTCACTGACTTTGTATTCTGATTGTTTTTAATGTTTTCCACACTTTCCAGAGTTGTTGTTACAATATAAGCAGCTGTCTTTTGAAATAAAAAAAAATGCACACCAGAATGTGTTCTTAAAGAACAGAGTAAGGCATCCAAAATCTGAAGTTAGGGTAATATGGATGTGTCAAAGTTGGGTCCTCATTACCCAATTTGTACAAGTGTGATATATGGGAGTAGACAGCATCTTGAATGGTGAATCAGTTTTTCCTTAACATAGTGTGTGCATGGGCATTTTAAATACTCGTAAATGTAATGCTGTTTTCTTAGTGAATAAAAAAATTATCTTCAAGGCGACACAAATGATTTTTACAAGTTTCTGCTTTTGAAGCTGTCCTTATCCCATTTTAGTTCAAAGGCAGAAAGATGATAAATGATAAATGAACCGAATATTTAGGAAGATTAGCCGGAAATAAAAGTAACAGAATAGAGGTTTGCATGGGTACATGAAAACAAATGTTCTGCTTTAACTCAAGACTCCATCTTCTTGCATTTCTTCTGAGTCATTTTAAAAAAAAAAGATGGAATGAGAATTAGATATCAAAGCAATTACATCCCCCCTCCTTTCTGCTTCAGGAGTATTCTCTCAATATGGAACACATCAATTCACCAGAGAGGAAGTCTTCAATCTGCCTACAGAATACAACACCCAAACGAGCGTCACTCACTCCTTACTGGATCCTTTATATGCAGGTAAATAAAAGGGAATGATGGAAATAGGGGCTGCCTTAAGGAATAATAACCTCATTGAGATATTTGGGACAATATTAATGAAGAGTATCTAGGATTCATCTCAGAGGAGAACCAACCTGAATCTTGAGACTCTGGGATCACAAAGGGAAGATTGAAATATTTATTCAAAAATAGTTAAAACGATGATGAAGGTCTACTCCTTCAGTCTAATCCTGAAGTTATTTTTAGGCTAACATTAAGAGAATGTGGGCCTTTATGCTGCCTTCCTTGTCTTCCATTCTACTTCAAGAAAAATAAAGAGATTTTTTTCCCAATAGAAAAATGGCAGAACAGGCCTTTTCATTCATAGCTTTACTGAATGGTAATGTATTCTTTTTATAGTATTAGGAAATTCTCCTGTAACTGCTAAGCACAGAAACAGTGCCAGAGCAGTTACTTCTAAATTAAAGAACTGCTTTTTTTTTTTTTTTGGTACAAAACTTAAATGGAGACTTCTTCCCAAAAAAAAGAACTCTGCTTCTTCTTAAAGCACACTGTGACCAGCATCCCAACTCTTTTTCAGGAACTCAATTCACACAATTAATATTAATCATACAAACAGTGCTGAGTGCCTGCAGTTGCACCTATGAGGCCTTTTAAAATAGATGTCTGTGTTGCTTTAATATGTCCATAACCTTTTAGGTTATGGATGATTTCACAGGATATGAAAAGGTCTATCTTTTAGATGATGTCAGAAGCATGACTTTAGGAAGGGCTGGGATATTTACTACCTCTAAGGTGGCTTGGCTCTTTCCCAAGAGCCTGAACAGCTCTAGGGGTATCAGATAAATGGCTTTAGAGCAGGGGTCTCCAACCTTGGCAACTTTTAAGACTTGTGGACTAGCTTTGCTGGCTAAGGAACTCTGGGAGTTGAAGTCCACAAGTCTTAAAGTTGCCAAGG
>JANHFP010001033.1:0-11779 GCA_032468135.1 Calamaria suluensis | reverse complement strand
ATGTTTGGGGAAGTAGGAGTGAATAAAAAAAGATTATTTACAAAACTGTTGTGACTGTTTGAAGATACAAAGGCACTGAAAAAGTGACATAACATTTTTCACACTTATGACAATATCATAAAAGGTCATAAGTCCATAAGCTTAATTATGGTCATAAGAACTACCAGTAGTATTAATAATCATGGTTTTTATTTGTTATCTATGCTACCTTGAAGGTTTGACATCAGTTGCAGATCTCCTCTCTTTTTAGAGACCGAAGATCCCTCCCTCCTTTTTTGGTTTTTAGTAATGGCCTCAAATCTTAAGGTACTCCACTATCTGCCAATCACATTGTTTAACTGAGTGTTGTTGCAACATCAGTAGCAAGTGGATATACACATTGCCAATTTACAAAATGCCATGATGCAGCTAGCATAACAGCTGGAACCAAATTTACTCAGTGTGAATTGTTTATGGTTGACAGACCAGCGGAATTTCCAACAGATTGGACCAAGATAACTTTCGGGCTAAGTTTGCTAATGGAAGGAGCAGCTAAATGAGCCATACTGATCATTGAGGGACAACAACCTGCTGCTGAATAAACCAAGACTTCGTCAAAAGTTTAAAAGGTACATTGAAGATCCGGTATCAAGACTCATGGTGAATTAAGAAAGAATGATAGAGAAGAATGAGTTGATACATACATCAGATTTTAAATTACGTGCCAGAGATGTGGGATGCAATGACATGTGGGATGGAAAGATCTCTCTCTCTGAGAGACCAGTTCAGAGACGGGCTTGCTGAAGACCGGAGAGATGAACTGATAAGGCAAGACACCTTAAATAATTTGGCAGACTTAAATAATAAGTAATAATATATGGCAAGCTAGAACAATTAAGACAAGGAAGAAACTGTAAGGATCTTGGTTTATTCTGAAAATCCTTCTTTGTAGGAGTTACATGTCAAAACGTCTTACAAAGGCTTCATGAAAGCAAGCTTTTTGCAAAGTTGGCGTGTATTTGACCTGTCTCAATTAGACTATTTGGGGTATAGGATCTCAACTGAAAGCACAGAAATGGATCTTGCAAAGGTACAACACGTCTTTACACAGAGATTTTCTGGGCTTTGATAACTCCTACTGCAAGTTCATTCCTAAATTTGCTAACTATATAAAACCACTGTCTCAACTTTTTAAAAAAGGGCTTGGAAATTCTTGTAATCTATTCAAGAACAGAAAGCGTTTCAAGAGTTAAAAGAACTTTTTGCTTCAGAGATCCTTCTAAGGCACCCAGTTCCTATCCATCCATTCATGGTTCAGACTCTCACTTCAGATGTAGTAATAGTAATATTTCAAAAAGAGAAAAAAGCAGGGGTCAGATCTACTGCCGGGTGCCTTTTTTCTCTGGGATGCTTCACTCAGCAGAAATGAACCATGGCATTTTCAATTAGGAGTTGCTTGCTGTGTAAACTGCTTTCCAGCAATGGAGGCACTTTCTAGGAGGGTCTATTGACCCAATACATATTCATAGAGGCCAGAAGAATTTAGAGGCTTTGCAAAATGCCCAATTCCATCACCTCTTCACAAATGAGTTGGGCACAGTTCCCCCCCCCAAAAAAAAATACCCCCATGCTGTAGCCAAGTAACTTCTGAGTCAATTGTAAGTCATACCTCCTTGCAAGTTTGGGAACAGAGACTTTTGATCTCTTATGACTGATTCAGGTATAGCAGTAGCAGGATGTGTAGCAGGAGTGTCAAACTGGTGTGCCACAGGCTGAATGCATCACATGCCAGCCATGTCCCTTCCCAGCTCCGCAAAGGCAAAAAACATAGAGATATGTTGCAATACGTTGTGTGATACAATCAAGTTTGACACCCATGATCTATAGGGTAGGGTTTGGATGGACAACCTCCAGAGAGTCCAACAGATTTTCACCTTTTACTGTAGAGGAAGGACAGCTGTTACATAATGGTTATTTGTAGACTCCCCTTCCCCTAAGAGAACAAGTACTACAACACTGCCACAACAACCAAAGAGGACAATGGGAGAAGGGTTTTTTAAACTCCATCAAGCCTTTAGGGGCTTCTTGTGTCTTAAGGGTAATGGCAGATGTTAAAGGTTGTGTTTCTTGTCATGCCTGCTGTAGAGCAAATCCAGTTCCTAGAAAGCCATTTGGTATGCTGCAACTTTTAAAGATTCTGTCATGGACCTGGGACAATGGATCACTATTAGATTGTATTATCAACTTATCCCAGTGCAAGTATTGATCAATGATTGGGTAGTTATGAACTGACCTATTTCATTCCTTTCAAACAGCCCAGGAAATAGTTTAGCTTGTTTTGACCCGTGGGTTTAGATATAGAGTAGGGTTGTCAAAGTCATGGCCCATAGCCTGGATGTGTCACATGCTGTCCAACCTCAATTTAACACGGGGGGGGGGAATCCCGATACATCACAAGAAGCTGTGTGATGCAAGTTTGACACCCCTGGTATAGAGAATTGGTCAATCACATCATTTTGAACAAAGGAAGTCAGTTTTACATCCAAATTTTGGAAGGACCTTTTCCATATTAAATATTAACATTCCTTTGTCATATATGCAGCATCTAGTGTTACATGGAGAAACTGAAGAAAGTTACCAAATTGTTACAGCAATATAAGATGCTACACTTCTATCAACAAGATGACTGAAATTCTATCTCTTGCAGAATTTGCTTACAACAGTACATTTTTTCAGATTGTCCCTATTTAAGACAACTTTCAGCTATCACCTCATGTGCTGCCCTCTACCATTCATAAATGCACAGTTCCCAAACATCTTTGATTTCTGCATAAGAGGCAAGTGACCCAATGCCTCTTAAACTAGAAATAGTATAACTAAAATGCAGCAGATGCGCACAGATAAGAAGGGGCTACAATTTCAGGAGGGGATTTGGTATAACTTTCTACAGTTATTTTTTTTATATCTGCAGGATCTCCGTAAAGCTGATTCAAAGTTTATTGGTCCCTTCCCAGAGATTAAACAAATTAAACCCTGTGGCTTTCAACTTGCCATTTCCAGCACCAAGGAAAGTTCATCTGGTATTGGTTTTTGCTGAGGAGAAAGGCTTTGCCCTGCACTTTGCATACATAGTAGCTCTCCTCATGACACAATTGGGATCAGAACTTCAATTGCTACTCAAGGCAATTGTTAATTGGGTTGATCATTAAGTGAATCATTACAGTTAGGAAGTGAATTGTGCAGTCATTAAATGAATCCACCTACCGCCATTGACTGCTTATCAGAAACTGGCTGAGAAATTTGCAAATAGCAAACACATGATTCCAGGACATTGAAACTATTATAAATACATGCTAGTTAACATCATTTTTATACAGGGTTCTCCAGATGATTGTCTCATGAATGCTGACATTTGTTAATGCAAGGGAGGTTTTTAGTTCCTAGCTGTTACACTGGGATACTTGAGACCACCCATGAGTATTACATGCCAGGCTGTTAGTGTGATTTTGGTTGGTCAACCATTCTGAAAATGATACCATTGGTGTTAAATTATCTCCATTTGTACATGATCTAACTGATGGTAGAATTCAAGCTCTTTGGAAATAGTTTTGTAATCTTTTCCAGCCTGGTACTGCTACCCTGCCAACCCTGCTGGCTCCAGCCTTCTGCCTTCTCCCTGACTGTGCCCAGCGAGGTCTCAGTGGCAGATGAGCTCCACCACTCTGCCATGATCAGGGCTCGTATTGTGAGGCTATGCCCTCACCTAACTCCTTTATCCTTGGGCAGTGACAGGAAGAAATGACAGTAGAGGTTAACTGGGGGAGACAGTGGTAGGTAGTGGAAAGATGGGGGTAAGATAGTTGAATGGGGGAAGAGTTGAAGTACATACTGTGGTCATAAATGGAGGCCAACTGGCAGATGCCTTTATTTTGATTATGTAACGTACGTACGTGTGTGTGTGTGCTACAATGACCATAACTTTGAAGGCTGATCAACTTCAAACAATTGCTGAATGAATGGTAATTAAGTGAGACAACTATCTGTAGCTTCCTTTTGGCTTCCTTTAAAAGAAAGCACCTGTTAAAATAGTAACTTGCTTTCTTGGTGGTCACTTCAGTGAGAAGAGTAAGGGAACTCACAGCTCCATCAATCAGGGAAAGCCTTTTTGACTTTAATTTATATACAATACTATTAAGCCTTATCCCTTTTTCTCTCTCTAAGATAATTTAGTCACATAAACCAGAAAAGTAAAATGAGTTTTACCTAGTCTTTTGAACAATCCACACCAATCTAAGTAGAGATTTTGAAATAAGGGAAATTGCATCAAAATGTTTATTTATCTGAAACATAAATATAAAAGGATAAAGGTAAATGTTTTCCTTGCACATATGTGCTAGTTGTTTCTGACTCTAGGGGGCAGTGCTCATCTCTGTTTCAAAGCTGAAGAGCCAGCGCTGTCTGAAGATGTCTCTGTGGTCATGTGGCCAGCATGACTAAGCACCCAAGGCGCACAGAACGCTGTTACCTTCCCACCAAAGGTGGTCCCTCTTTTTTCTATTTGCATTTTGTACATGCTTTCAAAACTGCTAGATTGGCAGAAGCTGGGACAAGTAATGGGAGCTCACCCCGTTACACAGCACTAAGGATTCAAACCGCTGAACTGCCGACCTTCCGATTGACAAGCTCAGCTGTCTTACTTGCTGAGCCACCACATCCCCACTATAAAAGGATAGAGAGCCTTTTTATCACATATTAAGTTCGGCAGTGCTGGGAAGCAAGTCTCTAGGTCCTCTATTAGATGGATAAAATATTATGTTGTCCTAGGGTGTTTTGCCAGTGGTGTACAGGTACCTTGTAGTTAACTCAGTTAGAAAAGTAGTTCCCATAGTGTTTGCCAGCAAGGTGTGTTTTTTTTTCTTAGAAGAAATCTACTGAGCATCAACTTTCTATGAAATGTCTCCCTTCATTAAACACTGTGAAACTGATAGATTCATCTTTGTGAATGCAGAACTAAAAAAGTATTTGCTGTCTGCAAAAATTACTTCTGTCAATAAGGCAAGTGCAATTTAGTTTACCTTACACATAAAATAGTTTTGTGTTCATATATATGCCTGCCTTACATTGTAGAGGAAAGTAATGGTTTAATTTAGACTGAATGCATGTAATGAATTAAGTTGAAGGCTTTTGTTTACTCACTGCTTATTCTTCATTATAGCAGTTCAGCAGGGTTATCTGTCAGTAACTGCTGCTTTGAGTTCTTGTAAATGTGTGCTAACATCATAGTATTCAGCTATCATGTATTCTGCTAGCCTTGATTTTTATTGCTTTCTAGTAACTCTTGATTCGGCATGATTAAACTTTAGCTTCATTATTAGTCCTTCCAATGAGCAGTCTGGTTTTACTTCACTTAATATTGAATGATTTGTTCTTGTTTTGTTGTCCAAAATAGTCTCAAAAATTATCTCCACTACCACTCTTCTAAGGCATTGATTTTCCTTCATTCACTCTTTCTGATGGTTCAGGTGGTTACAAAAATATGTTGCAACT
This sequence comes from Calamaria suluensis, assembly GCA_032468135.1. NCBI lineage: Eukaryota > Metazoa > Chordata > Lepidosauria > Squamata > Calamariidae > Calamaria > Calamaria suluensis. The sequence goes on along the minus strand of JANHFP010001033.1, from coordinate 6,253 downwards.
GGGGCGACCTTGATACTGATATGGATGTTAGTTATCATTAAACTGCAGTTGGTTTTGTGTTGCAGAACTACCCAAAGAGGTTCTTTCAATGGGAGTGAAAGCAATGTGTTTTTATTTTAATTGCAATTCAAATGTGATTTATTTACTTAACTGTATCTAGCTTTAGAATAACATTGATGCATAACTAATTGGAATTCTGTAAGAAGAAAATGCAGTTCATACAGATAAAATATATATATTGTTTTATTTTTATTTTCTCATTTCTGAACAGTCCATCTCCCTCATTTTTAGCACATGTTCTATTGTGCATTTAATATGTTCATTTCTAGTTTTTGGATAGAGTTGCATTACCGCCTGCTCTTTTTTATTACAGCTGTTTTTCTAGTAATTAGCAGACCAGGGTCTCAAAACATTTTTTCTGTTCCCAGTTGCAATATTATTAATATTGCTACTACTGTATTAAGGAGGGGAGAGGGTAAACTATCAGCCACTGATGTGGATTTTTCCCAAAACAATTTGCACTAAAACATTTTCATTAAATGCAATTAATCTGCTAAATTTCCAGGAGATTTTCTAGTATAAACCAAATGTTTTTTTCTGTCATGAATGACCACATTTTCTTCTGGCTGCTTCTTTTATTGTTCTGTTTTTGTTGTTGTTCATACTTGGCTCATCCTTTCAAAGATATTTCTTTATCAGAAGCAGTACATTAGAAGCTCTGTCATTGGTGAAGGCACCAATAGAGTTTCTAATGTACTATCTTCACTGGAAAAAACTGGGATACATCCAGATGCGTATCTGCCTTGAAAATAAACTCTTTTATAATTTAAATGTCAAAAAATGTTTTATAAAATTTGCAAGATGAGTTCCAAATTTTGAACGCACTATATAAGTTAGCCTATTTGAGGTACCTTGGTTCAAAATTTGTTGCCCTATGAGGTATCGTTTCTCCCAGCTAAAGGTTACCAGAATGAGGATTTTAGTACTTTACTAGACAATCCATGCCCTGTTACAAAGATTTCCTTTATTTCTAATTTACTGGTTGGGATACATTCAGAGATGTATCTGCTTTGAAAAGGTGGGATACATTCAGATGTATTCTGCCTTGAAAATAACCTATATTCAACAGTCAAACAGCAGCACAGGAAATATTTTATTTCATTTTACATTACAGGTAGTCCTCAACATATAATCACAATTGAGCCCAAAATTTATGTTGCTAAATGAGGCAGTTGTTAAGTGAGTTGTGCCTCATTTTATGACCTTTTTTGCCACAGTTGCTAATTGAGTCACTGCAGATATCAAATGAATCATTATGTCATTAAGTGAATTCAGTTTCCCCATTGACTGCTTGTTGGATGCTGGCTGGGAAGATTATAAATAATGACCCCAGGACAGTGCATCTGTCATAAATACATGCCGGTTGCCAAGTGCATGAATTTTGATCACATTACCATGGGGATGCTGCAATGGTCATAAGAGTGAAAAACAGTCATAAATCACTTTTTTCAGTTTTGTTATAACTTTGAACGGGCAGTAAATGAATGGTTGTAAGTTGAAGGCTACCTCTATGTAATAAACTGCTCTGTGATAATATTTATGTTATAAAATGTTTCATAAAATTTGGCAAATTTCAGTTGCACAAGAGTCACGACTCCCAGATTTTGAATGTATGGTATGGGTTAACCCATTTGATGTATCATAGTTCAAAACATTTTGCTCTATGGTTGATCATCGCTCATTTATTAGTATATAAATTTATATGCCTCCCAATGACTTTGAACAGCTTTAGAATTTTGTGTGTGCTCCTACTGCTTTGGCAGTGAAATTTCAGAATTTGAAACATTTTTATTTTTATTACCCATGCTATTCTTTGAAAGTACTTGCCTCTTAAAAATTGCTGCTCCTGAAGTCAGAACTTTAAAATATTTGCTTTACAAAGAACAACACTAACTTTAATTTTTTTTTCAAGTCATAAACATATGGTTTCAGTATTGTATCTGTGAGTTGTTCCTCATTATTGTTTTGAAGCTCTGAATTATGTCCTGGTACTGAAAATATGTTTTGAAAATATTTATTCTGAGATCTCTGTTTCTATTTTAATTGGACTTGCTTGCAAGGCTCTTTCTTCCCTGAAAGGTACATAGATACCTGAAGGATAGGATAAACATTGTTCTAGAAATTAAATTAAATTAAATTAAAATACAATGTTTTTTCATTACCATATTTTTATATTTTTTCTTTCCTAAATTGATAAAATTATTCCATACATCTATATACTTGGTTGTTAGTAAATATATAGTTACTGGGCACATTCTAATGAGTATCTGAAGATTATCCATTTCTTAAAACTTTAAATATTAAAATGATAATTTAAAATAATCAAATCCAAGATTAAGCTATTAGATACATAAATGAAGACAGGCCATTTGCCTTTTTTATTAATGCAGGCCAAGAAACACATCGTTTCAATCATGTCTTTATAGAGCAAATACTTCTGAGGTGCTTGAAAGAAAAATGTTGCACTTCATGTTACTGAGGTAGCAGTGAGCTATGTATTACTGAGTTTCTGTTAAATACCAACTCTTCCCTTCAGTTAGTTATTACTAGGGATTTCAGTTTCCTGAATTTTTTTCTCTTGATATCTGAACCAACAGAGTAGGGAAGAGATAAAAATTCAGATCTATGGCCAAATGAGGGACACCACAGGAAGTGTATTGGTCAGGATCCTGACTTGTCTTTGCTTTTGTTTTTTGAAGAGCAACCACTGAAAGCTGTGAGTGAAGCGGTGGTAGAGGTAAGAGAAGGCTGCTTAAAACATCAATTTTCAAATGTCTTTTTGCTGTGGGAAATACAGGTATTCCAGTGAACCATTCATTGCAAAATTGTCAGGAAATTGTTACATGTCCCTGTCATATAATTTCTAATACCAATCTTGTAGCATTATATTATGATCAAAGCAAATTTTTGTGTTTTCTGGAGATTGCCAATGTCCAGAATACCATTTGATTTTGCTTGAAATAATCATAGGAGTATTTTTCTCTCTTTTGTTCCTGTGCCAATAAACAAGTAAATGCAGGCAAAATGTTAACAAAAATGTTTCAATATTAACTTGAAATTAAGACCGGATGGTTATAATGTCAGATTACTTTTAAAAAATATGGATATCAGTTGATAATGTTATATTTTAAGAATTTATTTTAAAACAATAACAGCTTTCTGGCTAAGCAGATGAATAACGCCTACTTTTATTTATGTATTTATTTATTAAATGGAATTCTGTCCCAGAATTGCAAAAGGGTCAGACATTCAGTAAGGGAGGGGCATGGTTGTTCTTTTTTTATGGTGGGCTAGTTGGAATTTGATTCTCAGAGAGACATTAATAGCACACCTGTTTAGATACTGTTGAAGAATCAAGACTCCAGTTAAGCTGAATGTTCATTATAAATAGTTTACTGCTGTTTACGTCACTTGTGAAATTCATTGAGTACTGGATAAAATCAAATCCCAATATTTAAATCAATGGTTTTCAACCTGTAGTCTACGGACATGAAAATTATCCAGTTGGACTTGGTTGCTATACCTGATCTTGTGAAATGGCCTTTGTTGATCTACAAAGTGGACCTGCACGAACACTAGAATAAAGATTGTACTGAAGTGCTCTTAGATATTCTTTCCTCAAAACCTCATCATATAAGTTATCACTAGCGTTAGACACAGATGGCTGTTTATTTGAATTCCACTGGAATGGGACCCCTTCCAGTGATGCAAATCAGAATCAAGAGAGCAAATTCTTGACTAACAAAAATTCTATATAAAACTATATACAAAGAACATGGGTCTTCTACAATCTTCCAACTGATTTTTATTTATATGTATGTATGTATGTATGTATGTATGCATGCATTTCAATACATATCTTTATTTACTAATTTAAGAAATGTACTTCACCAATGTTTCCTTGACATAAGAACAATTGTTGTAATATTTAATATGTAACATTTTGGTTTAAGGTAGCAATTAAGGTGATATAATTACATACATCTAATTTTAGAAGTTGAAAATAATCTTTTCCATCTACTAGATAGTTTGAGAAAATAGAGATACAACATAAAGTTGATATGAAAATTATAATTACTAATATAACATCTTAGAAAAATGTTTGGTAAAACTACATTTGAACTATTGCAGTCAGTTCTGTATACTACTGCTTGATATTGATATTTTAGAATTCAAAAAGATGCAAAAATGAAAATCAAAGGGCTCTTACATTACAAAAGGTTACAACACTGAAGAATGCTTTAAAAGAAAAGTGATTATGCAGTTAAATATAATTATATATGTATTTTTCTCTTTCTTATTGTAGAATGGTGCATACTGTGAAATAGAATAGAAGTTTTATATCACAATAAAGGAAGCACTGCATCACTCTCCTTCAGCTATTGAATTTTGTACAAGACAGAGTTATGGCTTTAAAGATCATAAGACAAAACTGTGGAAGACTATTAATTTCTTTTGCTTTAAACATTGCCTTGTTGCATGACTCTTGAGCTTCAGCTCATGGACAGATACCCTGATATCAGTGGTTTTAATCCAAACTTTTTTACTACCGGTTCTATGGGTTCTATGTGTGTGGCTTGGTGGGCATGTTAGGGGAAGGATACTGCAAAATCTCATTTCCACCCCACTCCAGGGAAAAGTGTCATGAACACATTCATCACTAAGACCTTTAGTTCTTTAAAGAACCTTTAGTTCTTTAGACATTACTCTGACAATTCTCTTTGAGAATTCCCAGCATATTATAACCTTGCTCTTGATGTGATTTTAGTTGGTTGACCATTCCTGGGGATGGTAATAATGGTGTTGATTTGCCTCCATTTATATACATCTGCTTGACAGTGGATTGATGTGGTTCAAAAACTTTAGAAATAGTTGTGCAATCTTTTCCAGCCTGGTGAGCATCAACAATTGTCTTTCATATAAATTTTATTAATAGTTTTAAAGAGAATGTAAAAACTAACACAAATATAGAAAAAAGAGAACTAAGTAAGAGAGGAAAAGACAATGGTGCCGAAAGAAAGGATAAAAAGAAATAAAAGAAACTTCTCATTTCCTTTGCAGTAAATGAATGTATGATTACAAAGTTACCTCTTATTCTATTATTTTAAAAAAACACCTCACTTTTTCTATTATACATTTTTCTAAACATCAAAACTACAATTCATAAATGCATTTTTTTCTGTTTCATGGAAAAATGTATAAGGGGGCTCCACTCAGCAGTAAACGCAAATATACTTCAAAGTCTGCCCCCTTTGTGCTCTCAGCACCTCATCTCTTGTGGACCTTCTGAGAACTTTATTTCCCTGGGGACTTTGTGTGTTCTGGCATAATTTGACTTAACTATATACTTGATCAATGGGCCACCCCACCTGGTCCTTCTCTCTGCCAGTAAACTTTGCCAATAACGTACTCATAATATCTTTAAAATCTTCCCCCTCCTCTTCCATTACATTTTGAAATCTTAGAAAGAAGGACATTCGTTCTAGATCCATGTTGGTGACCAAATTCTCTAGCTCCTCTTTTTCTTTTTAAACTGCCCGAACCTCCCTCTCCAATCCCTCTGCCCTTTCCTCAACCTTGCCAACTTTCTGTTTATTTTCTACAGCCATTTGCTGTACAGATTTCAAATCAGTTTTTAATTCTGCAAAGTCATTTTTCAAGTCCTCCTTTAGGGCTAAAAAACCATGACTTCTAATTCTAGTCTGTGAGTCCCCAAAGAAAAACTTCAATTGTACTTTAGTTTTTAAAATTTTCTGAATTAATATATGTTTAGCTCATTTTTAGGACAGCTGTCTTTCAGGGATCCTCAGAAACCTCCCATTGTACAAACTACCACAATCTTCCACATAGCTGTGTTGTCAAGATCAAACTTTGGTAGTAAATACCCAGAATTTTATTTTTTAAATAAGGCAGGACCTCCTACATACCTGATTATAACCTCATTGATTGAAGCACCTGACTCTAATTTCCCCTTCAAATGAACCGATAAGCTTTGAATTTACATACTTTTACACACAGAGAGATATGTAACTTTGGATCATTTTCCTGCAACCAATAAATGAACATGCATGTTTTTGACTCATCTTTAATTGGGTTCTTTTTATCTAGTTATTCTAAAATGGAATTATTATTATTATTATTATTATTATTATTATTATTATTATTATTATTATTATTATTATTATTATTATTA
>JANHFP010001027.1:97251-107839 GCA_032468135.1 Calamaria suluensis | reverse complement strand
ATTAATCAGTGGAACAACTTGCCTCCAGAGGTTGTGAATGCTCCAACACTGGAAGTTTTAAAGAAGATATTGGATAACCATTTATCTAAAGAGTTATAGATTTTCCTGCCTGGGCAGGGGGTTGGACTAGATGACCTCCAAGTTCCCTTCCAGCTCTTATTCTTATTATTATCTTTTAACATGGCAGGGACCTGTTTTGGAATATTTTGGCCAATCTCGCTGGTGGCAAATGCCACCTATGAAACATTTTATATAGGTTCTCTTTATAAGCAGCTGACATGGTAAGTTTATAGTTCGTATCCCATAACCTATCATACAATAGGTTATTTGAAGTCCACAAGTCTTAAAGCTGCCAAGTCTGAAGACCTCTGTTTTAAAGGAAAGTAAAACTGATCAAATGTATATATGGTTTCAAGAAAGCTGATTTTAATAACTCAGAGCAAAGAAGAGGAAGATTGCATGGAAGGAATTTCTAATAGAAAAGGGAGGAGGATAAGAGTTCTTAAAAGTGGATACAACAATAGAAATTAGAAACAGTCTAGTGATTGAACAGAAGAAAGTAATATGTCTATGCAAAAAAGCTTAATTAAAATCTAATAAAAATAATCTATTCAGTGGATATATATAAATTTGTATAGCAAGAGAAAAAATATGAGTTAAATAAAATATATAATAACATGTGAAGAAAACAGGAGGATTGTGTTTACCAGATTTGAAATTATATTTTGCTGTGTATTGGCATTAATATAGAAGGTTATTGGATTTAGAAGTTCACCATTTGAGATTTCAGTGGCATTGGATATCTAGGGCATAATAAAGTTAAGGTAAAGGTAGACTTTAAAAATCTTTAATGTCATGCAGACTATTCTTAGAGTATGGAATAAAAATAAGCTTATATTTTGCTTGAAATCGCCTTTGTGGCTTTTCAGCACCAGACACATTTTATAAATGAAAAATATAAGTAAATATAAATGGTTAACTTATCATAATGTATCAGAATACTCTCAAGGAGATTATAAAATGAAATCAAGAGAAGATTTGAAAAAACAGAAGAAAATGGTTTTCTCATGTACAATTAACTCAAAAATTTTAAATGGATAAAAGATAAAAGTAAGACCTAGTTTGAAATAGAATTATGAATTAATGATGAACATGTTATTGCTAAAATGTATAAATATTTTTTGTAATATGGAACAGAAGAATAACAAGTAAAAGAATGTGTGATGACAGGGCCTAATTTTGGGCTATAATATACAAAAGGACCAATGGGAAAATATGTGGTGAAAGGATTGAAATTTACATATGCTTTAATATTAAAGAGAATGTTTATAGAATGATGTATTGTTGGAATTTGTCACTAGAGAAATTGTCTACAACAGGGGTCTCCAACCTTGGCAACTTTAAGACTTGTGGACGTCAACTCCCAGAGTTCCTTAGCCAGCAAAGCTTGTGGGCTTGTGGACAAGACTTGTGGACTTCAATTCCCATAATTCCTCAGCCAGCTTTGAATTCTGGGAGTTGAAGACCACAAGTCTTAAAGTTGCCAAGGTTGGAGACCCCTGGTCTAGAATACATAGACATGCTAGAAATGTGAACATCACAAAGGGATATTTTATCATACATATTAAACCCCCACCCCAAATAAAGGATATAGATGCATACATTAATTCAGAAGATTTTAAAGGTTACAGTACAATACAAAGTACAAAGGTTACAGTAGAGTACAGAGACTTTTCTTTTGGGATTAATGGAGAAGCAACTAGAAAAAAAGGTTTGACACTACCCACAGTGAAGAAATGTTTGGTAAAGATGCCAAAACATGCAGAGTTGTCTAAATTAACTTATTTGAGTAGCAAAAATCCACATTTTCCCCCAAATATCCTCATTTATGGCTGATTGGAAACCCCTTAATACCTAAAAAATACACATGATTTCTGGTTCTGATTATTAGAAAAGACTGGATAATACAAACAGGTGTTGGAACAGACTATCAGCATATTTCTGAGCACTTGTACAGATATGCAAACCAAAACCAGAACTAGTGGACTACATTTGCAGGGAAGTACTCGTAGATTCAAATTAGGTATTGGGAGGAATCTACAAGAGCTCTCATCCAATGAAATGGCTTGTCTCTCTAAGTGATTTGTTATGGGCAGACTTCAAACAGAGGCTGTGTAGCCAGATTCTTCACTGAGCAGAGGGATGAACTAGTTCACGGGTATCAAACTTGCCGTGTCACATTGCCATCATGTGATATTTCACAATGTTTTTCCCATTCACAGAGATGGGCTGGGCGTGGCCTGCATGCGACTCATCTTGCCTGCGGGTTGCCAGTTTGAGATGCCTGATTTACTACTTGATCCTTGAGGAACGTTGGGATAAGGAGGGAAGGAAGTGATAGACCCCATGCATGGCACTTTCAGGTACTTAACTTTCTGTGTGTTCAACATAGGGTAGCTACTTATAGTACTCTTTGATAATAATACCTCCTCAAGCCTGAAGATAATTTTATGCATTATGCAATTATGCTGAAAGAACACCAAGAACCCAGTTATTTTATTTCCTTATTTCTTATAATGGGGTAAAAAAAATCTGCTTTGAAGAGGAAAGAGGTACAACTATAGTAATTAGTGAAAAAATATTAATAATGAAAGCTCCCAATATTACATCAGGTAATGGGCTATGTACTATCCTTTTCTTTTCTTTCTGTTCTTTTCTTTCTGTTCTTTTCTTCTTTTGTCTTGAATCGTAAGAAGAGGAGGCTGATACTACATAAGTAGTGAGTGAATTCAAATACCATCACATTACTTTTAGAAATGCTATGCATGACATATGTGTTTGCTTAGCATGAGAAACCCTGCCAGGAATGTTAAATAGGCTGTTGTGTTCACAGCACTCTAAGATGGAAGGAGATCAAAAACTGAAAATAGCTTCATCTTGTACAGTATTTGAAGAACTTTAATGTATTCTCTGACTCCTTTTGAATCAAAATCAGAGCTAGCAGAGAAGGAATGAAAAACCGGAGGGTGCAGCTTTCATGATTTTGCTGTTCTGCTGAGGTCAGGCTAGGAGCAAATTAAAATATAGCTGCATGGGGTGGGCATATTTTTGCTGAAGCAGGTCAGAAGGGTGAAATCCTCATTTCCTTTGTATTCCCTGTAAAGAGAAGCCAAAGCATATTTTTCCCTTTGTTTATTTTCTCTTGGGAAATTTAGCATATTAAAAATATTATGTAGAATTCCTTCTTTCTAAAAAGCAAAAGCTGTTATACCTGAGTTAACTCAGATGTCTGTATGTTGGTTTTGCCCATTCTATTTAGATTTGAAGAGAAAAATAAGGTGACAATGCTTTGAAAACATTTAATTAATGGACATGGAAAGCTCTGTTCTCAGGTTTAGATGCAAATACACAAACTTCAGAGGCTAATTAGAACTGCAGAAAAAACTACTAACACCAAACTGCCTTCCATTGAGGACCTTTTATACTACACAAGTCAAAAAGAGGGCTGTAAAAATATCTAGACACCCCTCGCATCCTGGACATATACTGTTTCAACTCCTACCCTCAAAATGACACTATAGGGCACTGCACACCAGAACAACTAGACACAAGAATAGGGTTTTTTCCCAAATGCCATCACTCTGCTAAACAAATAATCCCCACAACACTGTCAAACTAGTTACTAAGTCTGCATTACTATTAATCTTCTCACCCATCTCCTCCCATTTAAGACTATATGACTGTAACTTTGTTGCTTGTATCCTTACAGTTTATATTGACTGTTTACTGATATGATTTTATTGTTTATCTGTCCCATAAGACTATCATTAAGTGTTGTCCCTTATGATTCTTGATGAATGTATCTATTCTTTTATGTACACTGAGAACATATGCACCATGGACAAACTCCTTGTGTGTCCATTCACATTTAGCCAATAAAAAAAATTATATTCCATTCTATTCCATTCCATTCTAATCTAATTCAGCTCACTGCCAGGAGTTTGATGCTCACTGGCTCCAGGTTGACTTAGCCTTCTGAGGTTGGTAAAAAGAGGGCCCAGATTGTTGGGGGCAATATGCTGACTCTGTAAACTGCTTAGAGAGGGGTATATAAGTCCAAGGGCTATTGTTCTTGCTTGCCCTGTTTTTAAAATAATGCTTTTCCTCTGGCCCGATGCAATTTTTGTCTTTGACATAAATTTAGATCCTGCCCTCAACAATGTAATTGATGTCTCTGTCATGGTCTGAGATTTTCCCAGCTCCTATCTGTCACTTTTCTCCTGATCAGTTGCCAGGCTTTGTCCTCAGTGGCCATTTTGGTTTGGCATGCAGGAGTGAGGGGTTTCTGACCTTGTAATGCCTGAGTAGCACTCTAAGACCGACTGGTAATGCATTAGATGAACTTTCAACAGACAGAGATTTGGCGCTATAGAACAAATTAAACCTGGAAAGAAATATGGATTCTGCCAGCTGGTTGCCAGCTGGTTCTCTCCCAAATGAGTACATTACATTCCAAAATTATTAATACAGGCTTTTTTGCCATGTTTATTTCTCTAGAACAAATATTTATGAGCAGAGACAACAACTGCCCAATGTTCTCTTCTGCTTTTAAAGCATATTTGCAGACATTACCTCTAGTTAATCAAATTCTAGGTGGGCAACTCAGAACCCCCAGATCTCCAGTTTAATTTTCACAACTCCTAATGTACCTCAAATTGCATTGTAAAAACTCAAAAGCAAAAGTCTTCATTTACAGTGCTGTGACTGTTTTTTCTTTGGCTAATTAAAATTCAAAATAGACCCCTTCCCCTAAATGTTCATGAAGCTTAATATGTCTATAATATGAATAATACCATCTGGAGCAGTGTATTTCAAACTTGGTAATTTTAAGATATTTGGACTTCAGTTCCCATGCTGGCTCCTGCATTCTGGAAGTTGAAGTCCACACTTCTTAAAGCTGCCAAGTTTGGAAATCTAGAGCGATGAGATGCTTCTGATCCTTTCCCCAAGAGATGAGAAGAATGATAAGGCAAGAACTGGCCTTTTGATAGCTGTCCCAGCTTGGTGAATCATTTTCTGACCTCACCTCCCAGTTATTTTTTGGGAAAGAGATGAAGAACATCCCCTTCTGCCAGAGTTTTGGAGTGTGGGAGGTTAGTTACAATGGTTGCTATATTTGGCATCTGGAGATTGTTCCTCTCCCATAGTTTTATCTTGAAGTTTTATGTTTTTTTATTATTTGTGTTTATATTGGATTGCTCTGTGCTTCCTGCAGTCAGTGATTAGGATAGACAACTACACTTGTGAAAAAAATAAATTCTTCCAAATGATGACGGCAACTGAATAATTGTTTTTGGCCCTAGTCTTTCATTGATGTCACTACATCACCAGGCATGCAGCTTGCTAAATAGCTAGCTAGCTAGCTAAAGACATTCATGCACACTGCATGTAACATTGGTTGGAGTTGGAGAAAAGGTGTCAATCCCATCAATGGGATTCTTCTCTTCCTCCTGTAATATTACACTACTAACCAGAGCATATAAAACATTTGCTAGACCAATTATAGAATACAGCTCATCTGTCTGGAAACTGCACTGCATATTGGACATTAATACAATTGAGCATGTCCAGAAATATTTCACAAGAAGAGTTTGACTTTGGGGTCTCATCCCAACCCCCAAAATTTTAACCTAAGATTATCTATTGTTGACCTCACCTCATTCAAAGATCTCTAAGGGGTGTGCATAAGAGCACCAGCTTACCTACTGTCCCTGTCCTAATGTTGCCTTTAATTGTATTCATTTGATATATTCAATTCATGCTTTGTTGTTGTTAGTTGTGAAGTCATGTCCAACCCATCGCGACCCCATGGACATAGTTCTTCCAGGCCTTCCTGCCCCCCACCATCCTTTGGAGTCCACCTAAGCTCATGCTACTGCTTCAGTGACTCCATCCAGCCACCTCGTTCTCTGTTGTCCCCTTCTTCTTTTGCCCTCAATCTTACTCAGCATTAGGCTCTTCTCCAGTGAATCTTTACTTCTCATTATTTGAGTTATTTGAGCCAAAGTATTTGAGTTTCACCTTCAGGATCTGGCCTTCCAAAGAGCAGTCAGGGTTGATCTCCTCTAGGACTGACTGGTTGGTCGCCTTGCAGTCCAAGGGTGTCAAAGTTCAAAGCAATTTCATGCTTAAACTTATATATATTATCTAACACGTACTCAACAAACAAACAAATAAATGACCCACTCAGAATTAATAATTTTGTTTAATCCTTTGATTATTCTCATTACATACAAATGCAGTTTGTGAGTACATATGATATGGGTTAATGATCTGTAGAATAAAAAAAACGGCACTAATAATGCTTCCAGTCTGGCATTTCTTCTTACTCTTCAATAGCTGAAACAAAAGTATGAGAGGTTTCTGAAGTAACTAATATTTTTTTGTCTCGGCGAGGAAGAAGAGAAGGGAGCAAAAGAATCTGGGACTGGGTGTACACAGATCCCAGAAGATTCTATTTCGGTGCTGCCTCTCGTAGTCTGCGGCAAAGTTCTTGAAGATTCATGCCAAAAATAGAATGCTTCTGTCCCCTCTGATAAGGGAGGTATTCCATACAAGCCCATCATGCAGTTTGTAATCAAATAGTTACATTCCACTGTACGATACCACAAAGTGCAAACAATAATCTTATGGAGTAAGAGAGGATCATCATTCTTTTTCTGTTCTCACTTTGAAGTTGGAGCCCACCAATAGGAATGGTTGGTTCGTGGGTTCATAGCTAAATCTTGACTTCCACAAAAATATAATTTGTTGGGAGAGGCAGTAGTAATTGTTCCCGGGACACGTCCTCCACTGTGGAATTTTGCAAATGTTTGATGTACTGCTGTTATCTCCCAGATGTTTGGAACATTATTTGTAAAAGCTTCAGTTATTTAAAAATATTCTTACTAATAGCTTTTTCATATAGAAGATATAGAATAGTGATGGAAAAGTAATTTGAATCCACAACAAAGGAACTTTTTATAAAAATCTGTTTACAGAAACTTTCTTTGATGCCCAACTTAGTTATTATTGAATTTACTTTTTAGATTTTTATCCTGTTTTTATTGCTTTACTTTTTAATATTTTTGAGGAGCTCAAAGCAGCAAACATACATAATGCTCCTTCCTCTTTCGGTTTTCCCCATATCAACCACTCTCTGAGGTGGATTCAGCTGAGAGGCAACGACTAGACCAAAAGCACCTATTTTTTATACCTAGAGGCAGAACTAGAGCTCACAGTCTCCTAGCTTCTAGCTCAGTTTGGATTTTACTATAATTTCTTTTAATTAAAATTGGAATTAATCATAATATGGAATGCAGATTACCTGTCCCAGATAAAAATAGAGGGGGATGGTTAGTAGAGGGGTAGATGGGTAGTAAAGGGGGAAGATGGAAATATAAAGAATGTCCCCTAAAGTCACATATCTACTTTGGTTTACCTTCTAGGAAATGTCTGTTTAATTACCAGTAGGGCAGCAATTTTGGTTTTTTTACAGTAATTTAAATGCTTATTGCAAAAATCCAGTCTTGAGCTAATGAGGATATAAATTATTGTCACTTGCTCCCAAAAGTTCCACAACTGGTAGACCACCTGACCCTGGGCAAAGACATCTCTGACTATCTGATGATTCAGTTAAAGTCATAAGTTGCAACCCAAGTCATGAATCTTATGGCAGCAATTTGATATATGAGAAAACTTATCCCAAGAGAAGCCATTTTTGAGAGTACCTAGAGCAGAAGTGGAGAACGATGGTGCCTTTATTACTTGGGAACTTCAACTCCCAGAATTCATGAGCATGCTGGCTCAGGAATTCTTGGAGTTGAAGTCCCCAAGTCATAAAAGGGCCATTGTTTCCCACCTGTGATCTAGAGTAAGTCCCCAAACTACAGACTTAAAAATTCAGACATTTGCCTTCTGTAGTATCATGTGGCTTTTCCAAAAAAATGCAAGAGTGCATTGACCTCAGAAAATGTTGCTGTGTCAAAGAATAATAAATGAGATCCTTCTGTCAATCAGCAGTTAGGCTATTTTTGTGGAGATATTAACATGCTGAAGCAGGCATACAAAGCAGGCATACAATCAACCATTATCCTTGACAAGAGATATAATTTGGGAAAATGTATGTAGAATTCAGATTTTTTTGTCTGTGTGCGCTATTATCTAATAACCACACTGATGATCTAGTTTTGGGCTGTTCAGTAAATCCTCCTTCAGACTATTATTAGGCAACAGTTAACATTTCAGCAAGTCCTGAAGTGTTTGAAATAGTTGAAGGATTTGTGCAATGACAGAAATAGATAAGATGTTTGAGGAAAACAGCTTAGCTCTGTTTGGGAAAATTGCCATAGCATTTACAAACCACTGATGTAATACAATGGGTGATTTTATTAATGTTCTCATAACATCTTCACAGCAAAACTAGAAGCCTATTGCTATGGCAGCCTCGTCTTGACCTCCCCTTTACAGATCCAGGTAAATCCTTCTTGAATGATGATCTGGACCATGCCAAGTTGAAACAGAGTAGTAGATAAAAGTAGTAGTAGTAGCAAAAGCCTGAGAACTGAAATATTTAGACAGTATTATCACACTCCGCATAATCAAGCTGCCATGGGTCATAGTCTTTAGGAATGCCTGTCAAAGACTGTGCAAAAGAGGGAAAATAACACTACATTTGAATTTCAGTAGGCCGAAGCAAATCATATGTCAGAATATCAATGGCGGGTTTCTACATGTTCGCCCTGGTTCGGTAGCAGTGATGGGAGGCTCCACCCACCTGTTCAGACATCATCACTGATGCTCTGAGCATGCCCAGAAGGCTCTGTGCATGTGCAGAAGCACCGCATGCGAGAGAAGCAAACACATACACACATGCACAATCACAGTTCCAAACTGGTAACAAAGGTAAGGGAAACCCACCACTACAGGATATATCTTTTAAAAGAAAGTCAGTCTTATTCTCCCACTCAAGTTCCAAAGGGAATTCATCTACTTATATTAATGCTATATGTCCCATTCTTGAGATCCTAAATATTATTGCTCTAGAAACCTTAACATGTGACATTACTGCTCATTCTTTTTTATTTAATGGTATTATGTCATAGGGACACGGTGGCTCAGCGGGTTAGACAACTGAGCTTGTTGATCAGAAGGTTGGCAGTTCAGCGGTTCGAATCCCTGGTGTCGTGTAACAGGGTGAGCTCCTATTACTTGTCCCAGCTTCTGCCAACCTAGCAGTTTCAAAAGCACATAAAATGCAAATAGAAAAAAATAGGAGCCACATTTTCTGGGAAGGTAACAGCTTTCCGTGCGTCTTTGGCGTTTAGTCATGCCGGCCACATGACCATGGAGGCATCTTTGTACAGTGCTGACTCTTCAGCTTTGAAACGGAGATGAGCACCGCCCCCTAGCGTCGGAAATGACTAGCACATATGTTTCAGGGAAACCTTTATTATATCATAACGATACCAAGAGTGTGGAAGTAAACATAGGATGAGCCTCTTAGGAATCAAAGAAGTTGCAACACTAGTTGTGCAGTGAGTATTTTGAGCAGCAAGATTTGGGGATATGCCTATCCACCCCATCTCTTTGCATTTAATTAACATTTTAAAGTGTTTCACTAGGTTTGGGCTTAGAGTAATACTTGTTATGCAGATCTTATGCAATACCGCAACTTTTCTCAATCTGGTATCCACCAGATGTGTTTGGGTGGTAATTCACAGAAATTCCAGGCGGCATACTATTTGCAAATTCTAGGAATTGTTTTCCCACTGCATCTGGAAGGCTCCAGATTGAGGATGACTGAATAAACAATTTCATGTAAACTCTGTGTAGAAATTATAATTAAAATATGTATATTGGGATGAGTCTAGTAACTCTGTATCTGACTCTTATGCAAAATGTTAATTGACTTTACTAAAGCATCTGCTTAGGGTTATTGCTAGCTTCTTGCTCAATTTAAAAAGAAATTTGTATCTCTTGCAATGGTGTTTATACTTGACTGCATGGAAGTTGGATCTACTATAAACCTAGGGGGGAAGTATCTAAGGCGATTCTCAAGTCATCCAGGTCATGGTTGTTCCAAAGCTGCTTTTTCAAGAGGCAACTAAAGAAAGTTCTTAAGAAAGTCCAGTTGCCTCTTGAAAAAGCACCTCTGGGACCTAGGAGAAGAGATTATTCATACCTTTCCCTTCATACTGTTTTATCTCTCATGTCTTGAAGAAGAGAGGACATTTCTCCTAAGCTTGTGCCATCAGTTCTAATACCTTGATTGTGGATTTGGTCATCTATTGGGACATTCAGCCCTCCCGGCTTGAATAAACTGCAGTTGAGATCCCTTTTGAGCTTACTGGAATTATATGTTACATAAGTGAAATCATGATTTCCCCTTTTTTTTGAAACAACAGTGCAATAGGTATTGGAATTTCAGTATGATAGAGCAAATTGTATTTCAGCATATATCCTTTAAAGCAGAGGTTCCCAAACTTGGCAGTTTTAAGACTTGTGGACTTCAATTCCCAGAATTCTGGGAGTTGAAATCCACAAGTCT
>JANHFP010001027.1:64843-74931 GCA_032468135.1 Calamaria suluensis | reverse complement strand
GTCGTTGATGAAGATGTTGAAGAGTACTGGGCCTAAAACAGAGCCTTGGGGTACTCCACTGTATACTTCCCTCCATAGTCCTAAATAGTCCTAAATAGCGATTGATTTACTCTATCTGCACATTGCTCTTTCCTAAAGCTCTCTTCCCACAAAAGTGGGCCTTTCCAAATAGTTATTCTATTCTGATTCAATTTATCTGGATTTCCTTACTATCTTTGTGATAATTTCAGTCTTTAAACTAGGGCTGAAGGAGACTGATTTCAGTTTTATGCTTCTTTCAACTCTAGCACACCACTTCTTGTCTGTCTTACTTTTCCTAGAGTTTCCCAAAGGGAAAAAAAGAGGAGAAAGGATGGGGAATTTGATTTTATATTTAACGAAGTCTATGTACCTCAGAGTCTATCTTGCTGTCCGATTGTTATTTAAATTGACTGCGAAGTTAGTCAATATGAAGTCACATTGTCAATGTACTTTTATAACAAAAGTACATTAAGAAAGAGTGTATAGAAATTCATATATTTAAGAAGGTTATTTGCAAATTATTAAATGAGGAAAAAAGTAACTAAAACTGCATTAGACAAAATTGTAAAAAAAATAAATTAGAAAACCCCATATGGATGAACTTACTACCCCAGCGCCCAATCATAAATATCTATTAATCAACTTCCCTCATGGTTTTTATAGATCTTTAAAGAGCAATTTATATCCCTGGGCTAAGTTATTGGTGTCCATCTTGGGGAGGTTGATTTATTATTACTGCTTGCTTTTTAAAATAATGTTGATAAATTTGTATTATTGCTTTTATAATTTTAATGTACAAGAGTCTTTTGAATTGGATGAAATAGAAAACCATAAATAAATAGATTGATAGACAGACAGACAGACAGACAGATATGTACATCAAAATAAAAACCAATAGTAATGCAAATGGCATGTTAGCAAAAAAAGAAATGAAGAAAACTCACACTTGGCATATTTGAAGAACTGAAAGAATTAATGAACGTGATAGATTCACTTATCTTTAATGTAAATAACCTAGATTTATATAAACTGCACGCACATAAATTTCATTCATCAATGAACCATGGTGAGAGTAAATCACCTATTGATTCACATTAAGGAATTCGATAGAAGTCAATAAAGACAAGTAATGTAGTATAGAATGTTAACACCCCCCTCTCTTAGAAGAATTGAATATTTCCCCTAAACGAGAAATAGAAATCTGAAGGGAGACAGAAACTCAGCTCTCTGAAGACATAATATGATTAGCCCTCTATCCATCTAGCAGCAGGGCTCACTGCATTTCAAAATTTCCTAACCCCAGCAAGGTTGAACCAAACTTATCTCAGACAACCTCACCTATGACCCCTGCATAACCCCATGAAGTCTGACAGCAACCAATAGAATGCAATTTCTTGCAGAAGAACAAGAAGCTCAAGTTCAAAGCCTAAGAGAGGGTATAAATACCTCTCACTTTCCACTTCATGTGATCAGCTGCCCAGGACTTCAAACTCATCTGGTCCTGTCCCTCAATAAACCATCTTTCCAATCACTCTCCATGTTTCTAGTGTCTTTCTCCCCACCTGGAACTGAACCAGATAGCTATTTCTTCCAACCGTGGCTAATATTGAATATTAATGAGGTTACTGCCAATTATCAAGTACCTAAAGTCCTGCTATTACAAAATTTCAAACAAATGAAATCTAGTGTTTTAATGCACTGGAAAGAATTAGATCTGGAAGAAGGTGACCTATGACATCAATGCAGCGTAATCTACTATGAATGCATCTGACTTTAGAAGTTTGCAACCCAAACATGGAAATAGTTTAAAACAATATTGCATTACTCACCATTGCTAAATATTGCTTATATGTTGCAGCTTGGACTTAAAGACACACAAAACTACAGTGCAACATTATTCATGCTAATAATGGTCTACTGTGAGATTGAAAGGAAGTAGTTTAAGCAACTCTGCAATCTAATTCAGTATTTAATTTTAGCCAGAGGTGGGGCAGGTTATTTTGTTCGCTCAGTTCTATTCTTAAACAAAATACTTATATGTATGCATAAGTCTTGTATTCTGCAAATTTAGACAGACATGAGTCAAACTTTCAAATATTTCAAAATGAAAGAAAAATACATCTGCATATAATGTAAGGAGTTTATGTTCGAGTATAAATTCTTGAATGGAATTCTAATTCTTAGCTGCAGATGTTTTGGTCACAAGATTAGTGGTTTTGTTGGAGGGCAGTTATTATGTCTACAAATGAGCAGTTCTCAAGTTCTTATAAATCCTTATAGCCGGAGAATCTTTGCATAAACAGAGAACATAGGTCAACTCCAATGTGACAAACAGAATCAATACCCCCCTCTCTCTTCAGTCTATATTTGACAAGAAAACTTTGCCACAGTTGCCCAGACCCAATCAATCTTCTACAAGTATGCAAAACCTGTTTTACTACAATTCAAGGCTGACTTCCCCATGACGCTTCCTTATTGAGAAACTGTGCCCCTGCCTCTCGCCAATTATGTGCATTGCAATTTCTGGCATAATTTCACTATTATCAAGTTTAGTGGCTAAGGTTAATAGGATCTGAAGTTCAGTGATATTTGAAGAGCATTGTATTTCCTGCTTCTGCTTTTGCAATTATATTGTGGAATCATTACAGGCTGAGAATTAGAGTCCAGTCTCAAACTGGGAGTTGCCCAACACCTGTAGAAATAACGTTGTGGTTTTCTCCTTTAAACTTTGACCAGATGGCAAAAACTGAATGTGAGTTAAGAATGTAGAGAATTGTATCCCAATGCTGTCAGAGAAAGACAGAGAAAAGAGAAAAGGTAGAGAAAGCTGAACCCTGAAACAAGATTTGCTGCTGTACTATGCTTCTATTCCCACCCCCTTTCATTCAAATACTGACATGTCCATTTCTGAAAGACTGCCTGGACAAGTTTTCCTGGCAAGGTTTTTCAGGAATGGTTTCCCGTTGCCTCATTCCTAAGGCTGAGATAACGTCACTGGTCCAAGGTCTCCCAACCAGTTTTGGGATCACAGCAGGACTAGAACTCACAATCTTGGGTTCTAGTCTGGCGCCTTAACCCAGTGGTTCTCAATCACCGGTCCATGGACAGACACCAGTCTGCGGCATGTCAGAAACCAGTCCGCACAAACAAGCAAAGCTCTATCCGCGGGGTGTAGGCAGCATGTAAAACCATGGCTCCTCCGGTCCATAAGAAAAACTCTCTCCACCGAACCAGTTCCTGGTGCCCAAAATGTTCGGGGGCTGCTGCCTTAACTAATACGCCAAATTGGCTTCATAGGGGGATTTCCTCCTAAACTGTTCTTGTAGCTTTCAGCAAATGATTAATCACCAGTTGAAAGTCCATCTGCTTGCTTTTTCCTCTTTTAAATGTCTTCTGAAGAAACGCTACGTGCAACTGCATCTTAAATATTATTCCTCAGATGTGTCATTAGGCAATTTGTGGTCAATAATGACTGTAGTTGGAATATGTAGGTGCAAATTCAAAAGCACCACAGTTTAGAGCGGTAAAATGTTGTTCATATGAATAATAATTTACAAACCCAAAACAATTATTCATATGAATAAGATCTGTGTGGGTCAAATGCAAAAAAAGCAAAAAAGCAAAAAGCAAACATAATTCTATTGAATCTGAAAATTAATGGCTGCAATAATAAATCCTGAATTATAACAAGCTTCTCAAACTAGGATCTGTCCTTAGTCATTTCCATGTCTGAAGCATTCTTTTTGATACATTTCCAAAACACAATAGCTGTCAAACTGAATGTGATAAATAACATAGCACACCTATGTATTTATAACATGAAAATGAGGCATGTACCTACCGGTAGCAATCAGTGTACTGGTAGGAGGCACTAAAAGTATTTTAGAACTTCAGGTGCTATTTTTTTAAGTCTAATTTTCTGTTTGTGAATGTATACAGTTTTGGATCATTGTCTTAGACATGTGACGTGGGGCAAAATAAATGGAAGACAACATAAGCTAATGGTAAGATAGCAGGACTGCTCAGTTTTGTTCTTTCCTGCCTTGGCTACAGAGGTGGGTTTCAGCAGGTTCTGACCAGTTCTGGAGAACCAGTAGCAGAAATCTTGAATAGTTCAGAGAACCGGTAGTAAAAATTCTGTCTGCATCCATCCCCATCTATTATCTGCCTCCCAAGTCCCAGCGGATTGGGAAGAAATGGGGATTGCAGTAACCTTCCCCTGGATTGGGGAGGGAATGGAGATCTTACACCAAGGCATGCCATGCCCACCAAGCCACACCCACAGAAACAGTAGTAAAAAAAATTTGAAACCCACCGCTGCTTTGCTAGATCACGTTTTGCTTATCTGGATAATTTGCCTAGCTGGTGTTTTACATAAACTGTCCAGAGTTCCCTGTTTGTCTGAGTGTTGCTTTACTGCAGAACACTGCAGTAAAGCAACAACCTTTCTCAACCTTGGTTGAATTCAAGCTCTGAAAATACCCCAGCCAGCCTTGCTAGGAACCACTCACCATGTTCTTTGTCGAGGAATTCTGGGAATTGAAGTCCAGACATCTTAAACTTGCCAAAGTTGAGAAACATTTCTTTACTGTATAATCACATCAGAGCAATCCTGGGATGGGAAAGTAGAGGAGATCAAAACTAAGTCCAGGATCTCTGAAATCTTGAAATGTTAAACATTGTAAAATGTATAACCCCGTACAGCTAGAGGGTATGGTGAATGATTTATACCCAATCTTATTTTTCCTCTTATAAATTTGCAGTGCGTTGCCAGGCCAATTTAAAAACTGACCTTGCCCACACGTCTGATCTTGATCTCTCCTAGTTATTTTCAAAGGCTGCTGTGCCATGGCACAAATGAAATTGCAATGTAACTTTACACCCAGCAGCCCTGGAAAAGGATCAGAACAGTATCAGGCCAGTAGAAAAAGGATGGAGTCAGATTTTTGAAAGATAATCACTTTAAGAGGGTGAGTTATCTATTCCAGGAGTTGACACGCTGATGAGATATAGCAAGCCTGCAGATCTGGTCATGGTATATTCCAGGTGGACTGGACTATATTTTTGACATCTTCACACTTGATGGACAGCACTGAAGTTAGGCCAGATATTCAAAAGCCCCAAACAACCTTAAAAAAATTAGGACTTTGCATGAAAGAAAATATTCAATCAGAAAATAAAAATCAGGCGTAATTCTCTACTTCTCTATGAACAGAAGTTTAATTTCTTCTTAAAAACTGAACTACTAGTCAGAGCAAACTTAATCAATAGATTAGTCAGCTAAAGCCTGAGTCAAATAACTGGGAAGGAACAACTGTAATCAGTGGAGTAAATAGAATGGAATGAAACAGGATGATACTTTTCTTCCAATAAGAGGAACAATTTGTCTTTGAACCTATAACTTTACTTCCACTTTGGTATCTCAGATGCCCTCCTCATATGCAAGCAACCATGTTTCTTCCAAATCTTGATCACTCAGTGGAGAAAAGAAACAGTTGTTCTTCTCTATGATTGCTCAGTAGCAGCTGTTTGTGCATTTGTATGTCTGCCTTCAAGTCAATCGTTACTCCTGTAGATGGCTTGCATAACTTTATGTACCTTCCTTGACAACATTTTTAGAAGTGGCTTGATGCAGCCTGCATCTTAGGGCTGAGAAAGAGTGACACACACCTGGCTTCATGCTTAAAGTAGGATTAGGACTTACATTCTCATGGTTTCTGGGTCACTGCCTTTAATTGATGGATCTCAGTCACTGGTTCAGTTACCTAAACTTTGCATTTGCGTATTATGTCATGGTAAAATGCCACTGACAGATTTTTTTTAAAAAAATCCATGGAAGATGGGCAGAAGATATACCCCCATCTTGTGGCTGTGAATCCATGGAAGATGGGCAGAAGATATACCCCCATCTTGTGGCTGTGAATTGCACCAATTAATCATCTAATGGCTCATATTTTCTTTAATTCTGTCTTTCATGATATGGTGCTCTTCAGACATGTTAGACTTCTAGTATACCCTTTAATCATGCTGGCTGAGAATTATTGGAAGTGAAATTGAAAATATCTAAAGACATACAGATTAGGAAAAGTTTCCTTTAAAAGGTTTCCCTTGCACATATATGCTAGTCGTTTCCGACCCTAGGGGCCTGTGCTCATCTCCATTTCAAAGACAAAGAGCCAGCGCTGTCCAAAGACCTCTCCGTGGTCATGTGACCGGCATGACTAAACACCAAAGGTTCACAGAACGCTGTTACTTTCCCACCAAAGGTGGTCCCTATTTTTTCTACTTGCATTTTTACATGCTTTCGAAACTGCTAGGTTGGAATAAGCTGGGACAAGTAACAGGAACTCATCCTATTACATGGCACTATGGATTCAAACCACTGAATTGCCGACCTTCCGATTGACAAACTCAGCTGCCTTACCCACTGAGCCACTGTGTCCCAAAGTTTCCTTAGCCTATTCTAAATTGCAAATCAGTTCTCATATATTTTCTTGCCAGTTCACATTTAATTGAGCTGTATTTGTCCTTTTATTGTCTAAGCTCAAATGGTTTATACTGCTATGAAGAAATGCTTGGAGAGTTCCAAATTACCAGCAGGATCTCACAGGATACAATTATACTTCATTTTCTTCTATTATTTAAATATATGTATATGTATGTTTACTATATCTCATGTCTGTAGCCTCAGTTTTCTGGAACTGAATGTATCTCATTTGTTTGTTTGCTCTTGTCACATAAACAGTATGAAATGGGCCTCTGCAAAGCACAGACATAATTGCTTCTTTCTGACCATCTCTTTCTCTTGATCAGTTCATGATGTCAATTGACATAAATATCTGAAGGGTAATTTTGTAAGCAGCATAGCAAGTTTATTAATCATGGCACAGTCAGCATGCCAGGATTTCAGAAAGAGGGTAGAGAATAAATGGATGAGATGAAAAGTATATAGCAAGGAAGAAAAATACTTGAACGTGGAGCTTTTGAGTACAAACTGGGTATTTACTGATTGTTATTGAGAATCAATTGTACTTCACAAATTTGTTTTTTAGATTGTAACACATACTAATGTTTTGGATTCACTGCTGTGCTGACTTTTTCACATCTAATTGCTGCTCTGTGGTTGCATATCAATATATGTGTTAAAGTATCCACTGTGCTTATCATACGAATAACCACCACACTTCACTGCTTCGTGTTGCAATTATAGGAAATGAAAAGGGGCTTTGAAAGATCAGATAAGCTTTGTATTTTATGTTTCTAGTGGATGTATTCAAACCACAAGTGTAATGCTAGAACAGCAGCTATATGGGAAATAATGCAAGGCATTTCAGGTTCCTTTATTTTTCTAATAAAATAGTTCAGTATATGCGTGTGTACTTTCAGGTTTCTCGGAGTGCATAATAAAGCCTTGTTATTCATAATTGCATAACTCTGATGGTGCACACTGGATATTAGCCTAAATCATGCTTCTTCCCAGGCTTGACTCAAAGGTGAAGATGGGGGTGGGGGGGAGAGAATGTGGAAACACTGGCCCAACATGTTTGAGAATGATCCCCATTTATTTGAATACTCATATATTGGGAAATGCTTAGAAGATCCAGTACGAAACAAAAAAGAGGTCTGGAAAATAATTTTTGGATGTCACATTTGGGAGCCAGACATTGCATTATCAACACTGAAAAATAAAACTAATTAGTTTTTCCTGAATGTACACCGATGTGTTTATTTTTAACTACAGTAAATAGGAAATTTATAACCTTCAGAGAAAGTGAGAGATTGTAACAAAACAAACACATTTTCCTTTTGCATTCTATGCGGTTATTGTGTAATATTTGATGTTTCTTCACAGTCAGCAGCGCCAGTAAGCATTGCCTCATATTCATTGGTCTCGGTTATAATGTAACAATAGTTTCTTTTGGTTCACTTATGGTAAATATCCATTAAAGTACAAGTAGTACTCAGTTTTTGTGAAAGCGAATATTAAAATGGTATTTCTGCATAGGTATTTCCTGATTTTATGTAACACGAAAGAAAGAAAAATTCTCACAAAAGTTGTCCTCTCTTTGGTGTAAGTCAAAAGTTTTTCTGTGAGAACATAGGAGCATCTTATCATGTTCCTCATCCTCTAAACTACTGTTTCTCAACCTTGGCAACTTTAAGACTTTAATTCCCAGAATTCTCTAGTCAGCTTGTTTTGGCACTTATCATCCAGATGTGACTGGGGTTGGGAGGGATGCAGTATATCTCTCAGAAGTATGTCTGACTGGAAATGGCCAACCTACCTTTGATTCTTCTGCCATGATCATCATCTGACAGCTATGAGTGTCTCATGGACTATATCCCTCACAGGGAGGCAAGGTCTACTAACAAAATAACAGAATAACCAGAGTTGGAAGGGACCTTGGAGGTCTTCTAGTCCAACTCCTTGCTGAAGCAGGAGACCGTATAATATTTCAGACAAAGGGTTGGTAAATCTCTTCTTAAAAACTTCCAATGTTGGCGCATTCACAACTTCTGGAGGCAACTTGTTCCACTGATTATTTTTTCTGTAAGGAAATTTGTCCTTCTTTCTAGCTTCTCTCCTTGATTAGTTTCCATCCATTGCTTCTTATCCTGCCTTCAGATCAGTGGTGAAATCTGAACCTGTTTGCTACTAGTTCACTGGCTGTGCATGTGCGCTGTCCACCAAGCATATTCATGTGCAGTGAACACCAAAATGTGCAGTGTGCACCAAAAGGGAAGGTAAGTAGAACAGCGAGGGCGGATCAGTTGTGCCGTGCAATTTAGCTCAGCTAGAAAGCAGGATTTCCTGCTTTCTATCAAAGTTAAACCCAACAGCACAGCTAATCATTGGAAATACTGGTTCAGAGGAACTTTTCAGTTGAACTGGTAGCTTTTCTTTTTTTATTACTGGTTCGCCCAAACTGGTAGTTTTTATCACTACCGGTTCGCCTAACCTAGAGCGAACTGGTACCATTTTAGCCCTGCTTCAGATGCTTTGGAGCACAGATTTGACTCTTCTCTAGGGCAACCCCTTAGATATTGGAACACTGCTATCATATTACCCACTGCTATCATATCACATCATCATTCTTTTCATTAAATAAACATACTCAATTCCAGCAACTGTTCTTCATATGTTTTAGCCTCCAGTCCCTAATCATCTTTGTTGCTCTTGTCTGCACTTATTAGATCAGTCTGCCCTTGATCAACAACTGGAAATTATAACTGAAGATCTGCTGCATCATCCTACCAAGATAATAGTGACTGCTTGGAATAGGACAGTGATAGTGGTTTTAGCCCAAGCAGTATCTCTTGTCCTGCGGATCTTTTCACTCCCCATGGTATACAGAAGAAATGAGAGCGATAAAACAGATCAAGATATTAATATCTGGTGTGACTATTACAGGGATAGTGCATCCATTTTCAGTATTTTTGACCTCTTGGTGGCTTTCAATATCATCTACCATGGTATTCTTCTGGACTAGGGGTTGGGAAAGGGGCTACTGTGTTTCCCTGCTTCACTTCCTTCCTTTAAGACAATTTTAGTTGGCGTTGATTGGGAATGAAAGGTCAGATCTATGGCCACTGCTTTGCAGGGTTCCCCAGAGGCCAGTGCTTTCTGTTCCTGTTTAATATCTGCCTGAAACTGTTGGGTAAGATATCGTGGGATGAAATATCATCAATGATACTTAGTTGCAGATCTCTTCCCATGCCACAACTGTCCTTTCTTGGTGCCTGGAGGCTGTTGAGGTCTGGATGGGGAGCAATGGGCTGTAACTGGACTCTGGCAAGATGGAATGGCTTTGTGCTCAGGGCTCCTTGATTCTTGGAAAACTACATCTTTGGTGGTAGATAGGATTACATTGCCCGAAACAGACTTGGTGCATAACCTAGGTTTTTTTTCCTGGATTTGTAACTCCTGCTCAAGAAACAGGTGGCAGCATGGCCAGGAGGGTCTTTACACAATTACAAGTTTGTTTATTTATTTATTTATTTGTCAAATTTATATACCGCCCCTCTCCTCACGGACTCGGGGCGGTGCACAGCCAGATCACATTTAA
>JANHFP010001027.1:5712-19844 GCA_032468135.1 Calamaria suluensis | reverse complement strand
ACACAAGCCATGTGATTCCTGTCCACCAATAAACCATCTTTCCAAGCAGTCTCCATGTTTCCAATGTCTGTTTCTTGCAGCAGAGCCCACTGATGGAGATTTTTCCATCTAACAGGTTAATAATTTGCTAGAAAGAAAAGGAATAAATTGTGCGTTGCCTTAAAAGTTTGTTAAGCTGAAAATTCAGTACATAATCCTTTTGTGCTGATTCCATTTTCACCCCACATGTTAACCTCAAAGCAAAGTAATTTCTCAATCTTTTAAAGATTTTTTGAGGAAAAGAATCAGATGGGAAAAAATGTTATTCTTAGACTCTGTGCAAGTAAATGGATTTATACTCATTTCAAAAATCCAAGCCATTATCTCTTGCTGAAGTGAATATCCAATTAATATATTATTTATAATGCATTTATAACACATACTCTTTTAGATTAATTATCTTAAGTGGAACCAAAGCATGGATTATTAACTGCTAATTTTTCTAATTGCATTGTTGCTGTATGGTATCTAAAACATAATCTTTAGATAACCTGTAGTTTTGAAGTATAATGGCTTGTCAGTATGTAATAACTAGGTGGATTTATTGCTTGCCATAGTTGCCAAGAAAAAATGCTATGGCCTCTTAACCCATTTAGCTGTATTTGCTTGCTTTTGTTATGAAACTTTGGAATAAGTAGAAATGAAATTCAACATGAGAAAGCTGGATTTATAGCAAAATACGATAAAGATATTTGGTATTATCGGAAAATAAAGATCTTTGATCTTTTATGGGATTTCCACTCATATTTCAATTTCTTTCTTGTTTATAGAATTTATCTTACTGATGTGATGAGAAAAACTATGTAAATATACTGTTTATAAATCAAATTATAGAAAAAAAACTGCAAAGGAAATGGGCCAAATTCTATAGCCAAAACAATCTAAACAAAATCACTATTCCATTGTACATTTTTGCATATAGTTTTTAAAAGGAAAATAAAAACAGAAATAACCTAATATAATGGGGAAAAAATCAAAACAAATCAAAGAGAAAACGAAGCTGAAGAAACAGAAGAAGAAAAACAGAAAATAAAGATACAAAATAGTTTCTACCCTTCTTTACAGTTAAAAGTGCAATTATTAATTTGCCTTCGTATTCTAAAACAGCACGACTCTATCTATCCAGTCTAATTATCAAAGACGTCAATCTCCACAAGTTCTATCATTTTCACCAGCCATTCTTGCATTGTGGATAATGCTAAATTTTTCCAAGTTTGTGTATGCAACAACAAAGTTCCATTATTTTTTTCAAGCTGCCCGTCAATTCCAATATAAAAGCCTCTGATCATAATTGTTTTAGTGTTACTTTAAAACCCTTTGAATCAATGTATCTATTTGAATCCAATTATTAAAAGTTTTTTTATTTGTCCAACAAGTATGATAAAAATGTCCTTTTTTGTTGCTCACAAGGACTCAGGAGGATTCTTCTTGTTATAATGAATTCGGGAAGAAGATTCCAAATTTTGCAAATGTTGATATTCAGTTAAGTACCAGATGTTTTTCAGTTTCTTACGAACATGCTTATTTTGGTGAATTGCACTTAATTCATTTAAGGTATTTGGCTTATATTGGTATTTTCATTTACTAACTGTAGATACTCAAGCTATTTTCCCAGATGGTTGAGAAGGGAAAAAAAGATTGAAATGACAGACATAAATTGGGTGGGAGCCTGGAAGAGAGAAAGAAAGATTCAGCAGCATTCATATCAGTATGTGAAATACTCCTGAAAACTCCATTGTTCCAGTGATGAAACGTAGAAGTTACATAACTTCCTTTCTCCGTGTCTTCATCAACATTTCATCAGCATATATACTTTTGCTTCAAGCATTTCTATCAATTAATTCTTCCAAAATCATTTAATTTAATTCTAGAGAGAGAAACTATTATTGTGTTTTTGTATCACCTTATAATCCCCATTGATGAAAAACAGCCCACTTTAATGTGTAAAAAAATAATGAAGATAAATTTGAAGAAATGTTGACATCAGGGCAGGCCCAAAATGTACAATGCCAACACTATCCCATTAAGTGGAGGTGGAGGGCTATTTTTTTTTCATGCTGATAGATACAGCTTTACAGTGATGTGCCAGGAGTAGATGGATAATTGTGGACAATAAATGAAATGAAAGCCAAATGTGGGGAGAACACTCTGCCACAAGTCTCATTCTTATTTGATTTCTTCTTCCCTCTTCCTTTCTCTTATTAAAAAATATTTTCAGATGAAGGGGGGAGATTTTTTCCAAGTTAATTGCCAGTAGGTGATGGATTTTTAGAGGGTGGCATCATGTGAGAAAAGCTAAGTTTTATTTCTCTATTGTCTGTCTAAAAGCAACAACAAGAAATGAGAAATGGCAGGCTGGATTTGAATGAATCTTATTCATTTGACTGTCCAAGTTCAAGAAGTTGGCAGTTTCCATACTGCCCTCTGCTATGTGTTACTGCTGTTTATGTTCCACACATACACACACAGACACAGACACACACACAAATACACACAAATGACTTGTACAGAAAAAGGAATACATACAGATCCAGATTATAACAGCAGCCATTGGCTGTTTTCTTATCTGTTTCATAGCTATTTTGATATTCCATTTTTATTTGCATTATATGCCCCATGTCAGCCATCCTTTGCATAGTTCTGAATGAATTACTCCTGATTATCCTATGTATATAATTACTTAACAAGTTTTTAATAAGGCAGTTGAGCTAAGATCACGGCACACTGAACAAATTGAGGTATCCTGCAAGGGAGATTCACTTACGAATTGCTGACTTATTGTCACATATGTATTCTATCACTGTATTACATTCTATCTGTTTTATTCTGGAACCAGATTTTACATTTTATTTTTCATTTATCGAAATCACAAGGATAATCAATAAACTATTCTAAATATCTTCATTCTAATTCATTATCAGTTGAACATTTCTCAAAAATTTGTGGCATGTGGAACACATTCTTTTTTCAAGAATTTTGCAAACTGAATTATACTTTCTATTAACTCCAACTAACTTCTGGCAGAAAGAAGCGTGGTTGCCTATATTAATAGCAAGTTCAGAAATTACAAAATGGTTATGGATAGAAAAAATTTGATTAACTCTGAAAACGAAGCTTTATTTTGATAGGAAAAATGGAAATATGGATCATCAATTTCTTCAGCTAATTACTGGTTTCAGTTGGAAAACTCTAAAATTTTGGAGAAAGTATGGAGGATGGGTAGGAGTCCTACTATCCTATTTACATGGGGAATGATATGAATAATAAAGTCTGGTTTTGTACAGAACAGGGAGATTTAAAACTTGTGAGATCTACATTATTTTGCTAGAAGAGCAGTGTTATCAGTGATCATCTCCTTAGCCAACAATTTATTTTCCACACTACAAGTAAACTAACCTCAAAATATTTTAAGACCAGCACATTCTTATTTATTTATCATTTTCAGTTTTTAAAAGATACATTTTATTAAAGATTTTTAAAAATAAGATAACTCATGCAAACTAATATAAAATAGTAAGAAAAGAAAAAATGGAAACTTAGAAGTACAGAAAAGAGAAAAATGTAAAAGAAAAATAGAAAATAAAAAAGATACAGAGTAGCTTTTGATCTTTATAGCGGTTATAAATGCAATTAGAATTTTATCTCTTATTTTATGGTTCAACATAACCCTATCATTTCCTTCCTAATTAATCATTAAAACAATTAATCATATATTCACTCTTTTTTCTTCATGCAAAAGGTCTATAAGGAATAAATTTAGATATTGGATATTTTTTTCTGATCAAACAAAATGTAGACATCTCAGCAGGCTCTATCATCCTCATCAACCATTCTCCATTGTGAGTAGTGTCAAATTTTCCATCCTTGTGCATGCAATAATTTGCTGCAGTTACCCTATACACAAACAAAGTTACATAACTTTTTTCTCAACTGTTTATCCATCAATCCCAAAAGAAAAGCTTTTGGTTCTTTAAACTATCTTTCCATCTCTGCAGTCTAATTTTAATTAATCAAAATGGATAAAAAGTTAGAAATATTTATTATAAATTATCCAAGGGGTTTCCAATATTAAATCTATGTTCTACTTGAGCAGTTTCCTTATAATGCAAATCTATATTCTGCCTTTACTCCCAGTGAGTTCATTACAGCTTCCTCTCTTCCTATGAAAGCTAGCTGGAACTTTTAGGATATATTTGGAATATGCCAAGTTGGGAAATTACGGGTTTCAGTGGGAATTTAGTCATTTAATAATTCTGTTCAGAATTTCATAAAATAGAATGGCTGCCATCAGTAGGTAAAGATACTTCTATGTACATGCTATCTACTATCTATAATAGTTTTAAGTGCATGAGGTTTTTTTAAAAGCCATTGCTTTCTTTGTTCTTCCTAATTAAGCTAGATCAAAGGAAGTATTTGTGCAAAGGGTTAAAATTATCTGGTGCCCTTTTATTGTAATTTTAGCATGCCTGCCTGAATGGTTTCGCAAATGTTCTTTTCAGTAAGACTGGTAGGAGATTAAGTAATAGCTTATTGCTAATGTTATTGCTCAAGAACTTCAAACACCATTGTTCTGTTCTGAGATTTGATGTGCTATGCATTCTTTTGGCTGTCTTTGTTCCTCTGACCTTTGTACTTCTTTTGGCAAATAAAGCAATTGTTTGTGATAGTGCATGTGTGAACAAATGTATCTATATGAGTATGTGTTTTCTCCTACAAATGCCAGGAACCATTTGAAGTCTTTATTAATTCCAGATTTAAAAAGCGATGTTCTTGGTGGACAATGTGGCTATGGTTACATTTATTATGGCAGAATGTAAGAACTTGAAAGCTTCTTTTTAAAGGTTGAAAAGAAGACAATTTTTTCTTTCGTATCATCAAGTCTAATTATTGGCATAAGTCCCAGTTGGCAAGAACAGCACGTCACATGGATCCATTTCTGTCTTAGGAAAGGTCAGCATATGGCATAAACACTTTGTCTGTATTATGTAGCCTTGTACTCTGATCACATAACACATGTTTTAGAAAGCATTATGCAATGTTATGCTCCTGACTAATGACTGCTTGCACAAGAAGTTTTTCATTAGCCTGAATGTTTATATCCTGGGAATGGTTAACTTAGTGACATAATTCTCATCACATAAATATGAAAGTCTCAAACTTTTCAAACTCACATTTCAAAAATGAAGCCTTTTCTTCTTGGTAATGTAGTTCAGCTTCAAAGTTCAGAAAAGAACTGTTTGTTTGGGAAAGGGCATAGATAATTTATTTTTGGATTGCAAAGTATTACACATGATTAATTTTGGAAATAGTGACAATCACACAAGTAAAACTCCTTTTCTCTAAATAGTCAGATGTCTTTCTTCAACAATCAAGCTTAACTATTCTTGTCATTACTATTCTCATAATTATTCTAATGATCTTATTTATTCTTGCTTTTTATTAATCCAGTTGAAGATGCTAAGCATTTACTTATTTACGTATTCATTGCTAAGTTTTAAGCTTGAGCTCTTCTCTGGAGCAGAATCATACATTGTCTCCCCTTATTTTAACCTCAAAACAGCCACCTTTGAGTTGGGTCCTCTATCATACAAGGATCTTTATAATGAAACAAAGATTTGAATCTATGTAGTCCATGTTTTCTTCGAACTTCTTTATAACATACCACCCATGCTTTCAGTGACTTCAGGCTCAGTATATGCAGAATTGCTTCCTCTCAACCCAATTAATATACTAAGCAATGGTGAAATCCAATTTTTTTTACTTCTGGTTCTGTGGGCATGGCAGGGAAAGGATACTGCAAAATCTCCATTCCCACCCCACTCCTGGGGGAAGGATATTGCAAAATCTCCATTCCCACCCCATTCTGGGGCCAGCCAGAGATGGTATTTGCTGGTTCTCTGTAGCAAAATTTCTGCTACCGTTTCTCCAGAACCTGTCAGAACCTGCTGGATTTCACCCCTGATACTAAGGTATAAAACATAATTTGCCACAGCAGCAGTATTTATATACTGCACTTAGCCAAAACTGAACATATCCCAAGATGATTTAGCACTAGTCACTATTTCTAGATAATAGTCTTAAAAATACCTCTCTTTATATAGGTTGCACTGGTTAGAGCTATTGATCCATCTACTGACATGGGAAGAAGCAACATAGAATAGAATTCTTTATTGGCCAAGTGTGATTGGACACACAAGGAACTTGTCTTGGTGCATATGCTCTCGGTGTACATAAAAGATACATTTGTCAAGAATCATAAACTACAACACTTAATGATAGCCATAGGGTACAAATAAAACATGCTATCATCTCCTGCAACTAATTTTGCATATTCCCAAATTACAGAAGACTATTTTTAACTTGAAAAGGGCAGCATTGCCTTTCTCCTCTTCAGTGAAATGTTTGCTTGGAAAATGGTCAGCCTCAGCACTAAGAATGAGTAAGCATCGCTCACGTAAGTTCTCCCTAGGAAATTCAGTGGGTCTATTTCTAAAAAGGGTGCACGACCTTGCTGAGAGATGCATCCATATTCAGCTGGGAGAGGCAGAAGAAGAATGCCACCACAGAATAAACTGCAGCTAAAGTCAAAAGCAAATAAAAAGTCAAACATTGACTTTAAGTGAGGTCTTAGGAATGTGGGCAATACCTCTTCCTGCATTCCAGTTCCAGCAAGCAGTAACAGCAGCAACAAGGGGGAAAGGAAAGAGTTTTGGTTACCATTGTTTACTAGTATATGTACAAGCTCACTCTGTCTCTCTTCTCTGGGTCTACGTGCGAAGCCAGCTAGTTTTTCAGCTGGGATGACGAAATAGCATGCCTTCCTTCTTGGAATAGTACACAGATAAGAGGCCACTTGTTGTGTTTCAAATGAACTCCATGAACAGTTTCAAAACACTGTGTCACAATTTGATCAGATTTCTTTTAGCAACCGGTTTATTATAGTAATCTGTGAGATAAAAGAAGGGAAAGATGATTGTATGTGAGGTCGTGTGTGTGTGTGTGCTGTGTTTTCCTTTGTGGTTTAGCTCTTTTCAGTTTGCAAAATCATGATTATGGAGATGTTAACTTTTATAAAATCTCGCCCTTCTGGTGTCACAATATCCAGTACTGTAATGTGTTTTTCCCCCCCTTGCCCATTAAGGCTGTATTTAGAAAAACAATAGCTGATGTGGTGAAGAAAATGGTATGTTACCAGTGGCTATTAAAACCAATTGGATTTTGCCATCTAAAGTCTTCCTGGCAAATGCTGAAGTAAGCTGAATCACATTATATTAAGGAGACTAAAAACGATTTCCAAAGATGAGACATAATTGGGTACTGATATACAGTATGCACTTAAATCCTGTAAGTATGTTTTGATCATTTGAGCTATCCTCGGTTGTAAAAAAAAAAAAAAAGGAAAATGATAACTCATTTCCACAGTTCATATTCTTCTATGCATAACCCCATCAGATACAGTATTTTAATTAAAGGGAAACTTTTTAAGTAGGGTATTTATAATCTTTTATATTAATACAAACGATTTCTCACTGTTTTGACTAGGAGCTGAGCTTTCCGGACATTAAATTGTGCCCCAAAACAATGATAGGGATAAGAGCTTTTGATATAGATGTAATATGTTAGTAGCCATATTCTGTACCACGTGTCACTTCCAGATAGTTTCCAAAAAGTTAACAGGTAACAAAGACATAGGCAGCTGTTGCCAGGTCCAACTAACTAAAAAAATGATGGATTAGAGATAACGCAACTGCAAATACGGCCATCTGATAAACCCCAGTTGCACCACCTTCCTTGCAGACTTGCTCATACAGGGATATTTTAATTTGAACGTGTTTTACTAAAACTCAAAATCATTGCTTCAGCTTGCTTGGGTTATGGACCAATGCAGACCAGAAGAGGTATCACTTACCCTTTCCCTGTTTCATTCATTCATTCATTCATTCATTCATTCATTCATTCATTCATTCAATTTATCAAAAACTTTTAAAAACTTATGTCCCTCACAGAGGGATTCTGGACAGTGTACAAGTACCCAGTCCTGTGGCACCCCACAAAGCAGGAGTAAAGAGGTAGATTTCTCACTTCACTAACACCAATTGGAACCAGCACAGACATGTGCCACCAACTGCCAACTCCCTAAGTCAATCCAGAAGGATACCTTTGTTGATATGATCAAAAGCCACTGAAAAATAAAGAAGAGTTGCAAGTTGAAGTCTCCCAGAATCATGAGTCTGGGGAATTTCACTGCCAGTCTCGCCAATCACCACCAGTAGCTTATGTAGGAAAGTTGCAAAGCAGCAGGGATGCTGGTACTATAGGAGCAATCCCAACTGCTCTGAGGAGTCATAACTTCAAGGACAGGGTCTCACAATTGGCAGTGCCTCTGATGACTACCAGAGATTCCTGGATGCCCACCACTATCCTTCCTCCACTGCCTTAGAGCCTTGGTTGGTGCCAAAACTTAAACCTAGATGATTTTATGAGCTATGCTTATGTCTTACTGAAGGCGGCATAGTTCTAAATTTTCTAAACCCAGAATTTCAAGTCTAGTGGCATAAGGTATTTTGTTGTGAGCAGAGGAGTGGAGGACTTTTTTGTGAAATATTTCTGTGCACGTTCGATTGTATTAATTATTATTAAGTATTATGATTATGTGTTCAAAACAGTCATTTAACATTTTAGACTGTAGCTCCCAGCTACTCAAGCAAGCATTAGCAATGGACAAGGGAATCCAAAGCAGCTATTTTTTTCTATCCCTTGTAAATAGTTCCTAGAGCAGCTTTGCATCCTGATTCAAATAAATAGAAATAACCACCAAACCTGTTTTCACTTTGTTTTTTTTTCTGAAATATTTGGGGTGACAGTGTTAATTGGTTTGGGAGTCAGCATGGAAATACATTTCCTAAATGATATGTGCTGTTGTACAAAACTAATTTATACTGAAGCCGAAGAACTGACATCTGATTGTCATCTTCTCTGGCTAAGCCCCTTAGTAGCGGGCTTAGTACTGTGCCATAGTAGTGTGGCAAGTAAATATTCAACAGTTGAACCAGTATATGTTGCCTATGGGTTTGTGGCACAAGTGTTAATGATAGGGAGAAAGGGGATAACAGCTAGACACAAAAGCTTCCTAAAGTGGGCATTCAGAATAATATTTCTGTGTTTTGATATTTTACAACCTGTGTCAGCATTCATAGATTTGGCCGAATTCAGAGAGTCCAAGATTCGGGTAATAATATAATGCTTTTTCCATTGTTAGCTTTTTCCATCATCTACGTTGTGACTTGAAAGCATAACAGGACAATTACATAAAATGTGATTATGCAAATACTTTCAAGAACTATTGTCCACTTCCTCAATAACCTTGGAGGCAATAAATGTTCTTTATTAGTACTCAGGAGCTTTTGTTGTTGCTGCTGCTGGTTTGACAAGCTATCTTGATTAGCAGCCTTTCTAGACATTGTTGTGAGATGAAAACCCTAGGCTGTGCCTACACAGCTACAAAATAAAACTGGAGTCTAAATATATTGGCTCCCAGTCACAACAAAGTGCATTTAATTAAAAGAATAACATTGTGACATCCAATGGAACATTCAAATGGTGTACTTTAAAAAGGGAATATGTATCTATGAGGTGTCCTTCTAGAGCAGGGGTCCCCAACCTTTCGGACCTCAGGGACCACTAAATTCATAATTTTAAACCCCGGGGACCACTAATATGATTTGCATAATGACCAGCTGGGTAGGAGTTGCTAGGTGGTCATGTGATTGGGTGGGCATGGCAAACTCAATGTCACTCACATCAACGGGAACCTTGGTGGCCTCTGCACCCCCTCCCCTTTCAGTCCCTCCTCACCAGTTGTTGGAGCTAAGCAGCCACCACAAGAAAGAGTTGGCAAAATACATTGTATCTGACTGAGAAGGAGGCCCAGCAGAAACACTTCACTGAGGACTAGGAGCATAGGCTTTCCAAGCAGAGGCTACACCTGTGGGAGTGCAAGACCAAGTACTGGTGTCTGGAGGCTCAGCAGGCTGAGATGGTCAGCCAGTTCCAGGCCATCAGGCAGCCCCACTGGAACAAGGCCCTCCAGCTCTTCCCTTCTCCCTTTACCCAAAGTCCCTCACCAGGAGGCCAAAGCAGACCCCAAGTCAGAACTTCTGCTCCCCTCCAACCCACACAAAAAGACCCCAAAGGGGGAAGGTCTCTGCAGCAACACAAGCTTTCATTTCATGTATCTGGCCCAGGGGCCGTAGTTTGAGGACCCCTGATTTAGTGCAATATAAAAAATACATATAATTTTTCTGGGGACCACCAAAATTTTCTCAGGGACCACCAGTGGTCCACGAACCTCCAGTTGGTGACCGCTGTTCTAGAGGAACTCCAGAATAGGGCAGCCAGTGACAGATTATGCAATATTCTGTGATGAGTTTCTAAAATGTACTGATCTCCCATCTCACCACGAAATCTGGGAGGCTCATAATGTTAAATTTGGAATTTGTATTCCCATTCTAAGTGATCAAGAAAAAAAAAATCAGAGCTCATGTTCTACATTTTGCTTCATTTTATTTATTTACTTATTAGACAATTAGTAGGCATGTCTCAGCTCCTGCCAACCTAGCAGTTCAAAAGCATGTCAATGCAAGTAGATAAATAGGTACCACTTTGGTGGGAAGGTCACAGCATTCCACATTTCACTGTATCTTTGCGCTACAGTGGGATGTCATGCTGGCCCCATGACCATGAAAACATATTCGTAAAGCACTGACTCAATAACTTAAAGAAAGCACAAGACATCAGGAGCCAAGGTGATTCAAATGAATACAGGTTCAATGTATGCTCACGCTTTCTACAAGAATCTAAATTACAGTCAAAGCAAATTGGCATTAGATGAGAGTCAATAGACTTCAAGATGGACTTAGATATCTTGTGGGTGCGAAGGGACTTGAAATTGATGAAATCAGCTTGGCTTCTTCCTCAGGCTTAGCCTGGACATCTCCTACAAATATTAAATAATCTAGCTAATAAATTCTTGTAAATGTTTATTCAAATATACATTCTAGAGTATTAATTGGTATTTATCCCCATATAAGTTACATGTAATCTTTCTAAAACAAAGAAAATGCTTTTCTACCTAATTAGGTATTTGCAACACGAATGCCCTATTTACACAAAACATTTGACCCTATTAGGTAACCTACTTAGTCACTAAATCTCTCAAATCACCTTACTGGTGGTTCTAACAGGACACAGTCATTCAAACTGGGTCAATTTTTTTAAATTTTGAATATGTGAAGTTCCTGTTCATTTTCTCCAGGAAGCACCTGGATAATATTAGCAAGAATTTGTGTCATCAACAACTCTATAGTACAGAAATACATGAGTGAAGTTAATTTAGCTCAGTGAAAGACTATATTTGATTTGGGTTGAGTCTAACCTAGAATGTGTTGACTAAGTTAACTCTTCCCTTTGTAGCATTTCTGCAGCATTTTAACCTCTTCAATGAACCCAGTCAACCATGTAATAAAAACAGGACTATGTTTTCCCTTATCTTTGCATATCCTTGACTTTCTTACTATTCTGATAGCATGAACTCAAGGCTATTATGTTCATTCCTCATCCTTTGTTGTTAGGGCTGAAGAACTTCAATCAACAATGACTCTATTATATGCAGGTTTTTTTTAAAAAGAAGACGATAAAAGGTAACATAAACTAATAGGAAGTAAAGAGAAAAAAATAAAAACAATTTCAGGTTGCGCTGAAATGTAAACATTAACTTCTTTCAGTAGAAAAAAGATATAATCTACATTTATTGTGGACTGGAAGCTTCTTACGGATTATATGTGTAAAAATGAAAGAAAGAAAGAAAGAAAGAAAGAAAGAAAGAAAGAAAGAAAGAAAGAAAGAAAGAAAGAAAGAAAGAAAGAAAGAATGAATTTTGAGACTTATGATTAGACAGGATACATTATAACTGCATTGAACAATATTGAAAAACCTCATTGAAAAAAGCCAATAAACTTTTTCCCTTTTCTATTTTCTTAGCTATTTTCATTTTCTTCAACCTTTTGCTTTTCTTTTGATTTCTTATTATTTGTTCTTCCTTACTTTCTATGGTATTCATTTGTGTTAAATTTTATCTTTTGGTTTTAAAGTTTTAATAACAACCATGCATAAAAAAGTTGGATTGGACTGTTCATTATTCTTCAGTGCTCTCCCATGAAAAGATTTCAGACCACCATTGTTTACAATATTCTCCAAAAGCAATCATATTATGCCAATATGACATTGATCCTCCCTTGAGTGCATAAACATGCATGGACTGATGAACACCATGAACTAATGTAGTTATAGTTAGTCCTTCACTTACAACAGTTTGTTTAGTGACAGTTCAAAGTTACAACACCATTGAAAAACGTGACTTATGTTTTTTACACTTGCGTATGTCTAGTTTAATGAAGAGAAATACTAGGGGTCACATAATAGCAGTGTTCCAATATCACAGGGGTTGCAACATAGAAGAGAGAGTCAAGCTAGTCTCCAAAGCATCTGAGGGAAGGACAAGGAGCAGTTGATGGAAACTAATCAAGGAAAGAAGCAAACTAGAACTAAGGAGAAATTTCCTGACAATTAGAACAATTAATCAGTGGAACAACTTTCCTCCAGAAGTTGTGAGTGCTCCAGCATTGGAAGTTTTTAAGAAGAGATTGGACAACTATTTGTCTGAAATACTTTAGGATTTCATATCTGAGCAGGGGGTTGGACTAGAAGATCTTCAAGGTCTCTTCCAACTCTATTCTTCTTCTCTTCTCTTCTCTTCTCTTCTCTTCTCTTCTCTTCTCTTCTCTTCTCTTCTCTTCTCTTCTCTTCTGTGCTCTGCTCTGCTCTGCTCTGCTCTGGCATCCCCTGCCCTGTTCTACTCTATTCTCATTTAGGGCAGAAGAATGAGCGAACGCCTATGCAGGCTAACAGGATTGAGGTTTTTAGTGATGGCAATTTTCTAAACTTATAGGCAATATCCATGCTTGATGACATTTCACACTTCTCCCTAATAAAACTCAAAATGAAGAGAATTTAAAAATAACGTCTTTCCATTTGATGTTTCAGATGATCTCATGCAGAAGGCAAAATAAAGAAACAGGAAGATAGATATTAAATCATGTTTTTCTGTGCATGCAGTCCTTTATCTGAAAACAGTTTCCTTGATAGAAGTTTACTGGAGGCTTAATTGAAATCACTATTTTTATCTTACTATTTAAGGGAACAGAAATAATTCAGCGTTAACATTCTCCTCAAAAACATGCAGTCAGCACATTTCTTTCCCAAGCTGAAGCAGTCAGCAATTCCTTTATATGTTATAACATGGCATGTGCTTTCTTTCTTTAGATATTATCATAAAATAAAATACCTTTATCATGGAGTCAATTTTAAAGTGGCAAAATGTCAAAAATTCCATCGGTCATCTCCTGGTGCTCTGTCATACTGGTGAAGTCAGCACTCTGTTAATGTTGAGGAGCAGAGATATGAATTAGATTTCCAAGTCTGGTCTGAATCTGGCATCATGAAGGTAGAAGCGGCAGATGTTAAAACACAATTGCCAAAAGCTGTGCAAGGTGAAGCAGCGTGAATTGTGGCCACAATAAAATGATTCACGTTGTGGCTTTGACAAATGTCTATAAACCGTTTCATTGTGTTTGTATCGTAAGCAAAGTGACAGTTTCGCTTAGCAATCGCTTTGCTTAATAATCAAATTGCTGATCCCTGTTGTCGTCACTTAAACGAGGAATACCTCGGGCAGAAAAGATGACTTCAGCCACAGAGTGGTCAATGTGTGGAATGCACTACCTGACTCTGTGGTCTCATCCCAAAACCCCCAAAACATTAACCTAAAACTGTCTGCTGTTGATCTCACCCCATTCCTCAGAGGTCTGTAAGGGGCATGCATAAGAACACCAGCTTGCCTACCATTCCTGTCCTAATGTTCTCTTTATTTGTAAGAAAGTGAGAAAGTGAACTATTATAAGTCCTAGGCTGCATAAACAGAGGGATAGAATCAAGATCACGAGAAGTGTTAATACCACTTTATAATGCCTTGGTAC
>JANHFP010001025.1:18625-33569 GCA_032468135.1 Calamaria suluensis | reverse complement strand
TTGCCCAATTATGGTTGCCCAATTATGGGAGGGAACAACGTAGCTCCCTTTCGCCTATCAGCTCATCTCAAGAGACTCCAGGCAGAAATTAGCGACAACATTGTGCCGTATATATGTTGCCGTATACATATACAATTAACCAATATGTATGTGTGTGTGTGTGTGTGTGTATGTATGTATGTATGTAAGTAATTTTAGTTATAGCTATTTCCCTATGTTTGTTGTGGTGAATCTAAGAGTTGTAATATAAACCATCCTTTTTAGTTTTGTGTTGTATTTAATGTTCTTTTTCACATTGGTTGGCACTTGCAAAGAAACACTTTTTATAGAGTGTTGCTATGCTTCTGAATTTTCAGATTACTGCATCTGAAATCTATTGTGTTGTTGGTGAGCATTACAGTGAGTGCACTGAATTTGATAGAACCTTTAAGCCAAGATCCAGATAGTATTTTTGTTGTTATATTGCACATGGGTTGTTTTATTTATCCATTTCTTCCTGTTCAGTTTTGTGGTTGTTTTTCGAGGCAGGCAATCTGAGGGCAATCAATCAGTAAAAATAGAGTTTTTTATTATTTGCTATGGTTTGTAAAATGTTCTTTTAAAAAGCCATTTGAACACTATTGTTGTAAGATTAATGAACATTTGTAAAATAAAAACTAGGTTACAGAATTTATATGATAGTTCATAGTATCCCAAAAGCACCTCCTAATTAAACTAGAAAAAATGATAGGTGAATAACTCTACCCAAACCTGCAAAGCAAGTTCAAAAAAGTTATTTAGGTAAGAAAATACTAGATGCACAAATAACATCACAGGTGTTGCATGCATGAATGTGAACTAAAAGCTGTCTGAAATAGGAATATCTTACCAATTTATTATATGAACTTAAGTTTGTACCTAACATATGTAACCCTCTATATCGCTAAATTATAGAACTTCCCTCATCAGTTAGATAATTTAAGACTTGCTATATTGCCCAGCATCTTTCCATCAATCACACTTGAAGCTTGTTGCTTTCAGGTTTTCCACAAGTACATTTTTATCTTTCATCATTTTAAGTTGCACTATGAGTTTTCTGCATTGAGTTGGCAGGTGGCCATACTATCACCACCTCTTCAGCATGTTTCCTGGAGTAGGACTGCAAATGTTTTTTGTAATCTTCTCATTTATCCACAATCTAATTCAGCTCATGTTTATCAACCCATGTTAGGCTGATATTAAAACCAGCAGCCAGTGGTTTGAATCTATTTAACTCCTCCTCCTCCTTTCTAAGCGTATCTTTTTTCAGAGTCCTCTCTGATGCTGTTTAAAACTCCAGATAGGTTGCTAGTGTGACATTTGATACTAGCCCATAGGCAACCCGCTCTTCTATTAAAGTTTTCTATAAGGTTTTATATTCTCAATTATTTTATCAATAAAATTAGTGCAACCTGTTTTATTTGGGTGCCCTTTGACATCTTGGGTGTAGTTCAGAAAAATTAATAAAGAAGAGATTAAATACAGTTAGTCCTTGTTTAATTACTTCCCCTATTAGTGACCATTTGAAGTTTATGATGGCACAGAAAAAGTAGCAATAACAATAGCACTTAGACTTATATGCTGCCCCATTGTGCTTTACAGCACTCTATGAAATTGCCCTTAGCAATCTAGGTCCTCATTTTATCAACCTGAAAAGGAAGGAAGGTTGAGTCAACCTGAGTTAGGATCGAACTCCAAGCTGTGGGAAGAGTTCACCTGCAAAACTGCACCACCCAGGGCTCTTTAGTAACTTTATTATTGATCTTTGCACTTACAACTGTTGCAGCATCCCTGAGGCCATGTGAGGACAATTCGGCACTGGCACTTTGAAACCTGTGGGTGTTTACAATTGCTACTGTGTCTACAAAAACATGATCAATATTTGCATGCTTGAGCTCTCAAAATACCTGTCAATGGAGAAGAAAGCAGTAAACTCACAAGACACTATCCCACAATGTTTTGTTTAACAACCATAAGAGATTTGTTCCACCTCATCATTTAATGACAGAGAGTTGCTGGTTCCAGTTGTGGTTCTTAAATGAGGACTATCCTTGTCTGTTCCATAATAAGTCAGTTTCATAATAAGTCAGTTCCATTGGTAAAACCAATTTCCAATTATAAATTCATGTAATAAAGAACCTTACTGTACCCAACAAATAGAAAGTTAAGTGACCTGCAGCGAGATGGACAGCAAACAAATTTAATAAATAAATTGTATCAAAAAAGGAGAATTTTTGTAGCTCAAGGTTGAAATGAGGGGTCCTTGGTGCTCTCTGAGC
Source organism: Calamaria suluensis (assembly GCA_032468135.1). Lineage (NCBI taxonomy): Eukaryota > Metazoa > Chordata > Lepidosauria > Squamata > Calamariidae > Calamaria > Calamaria suluensis. The sequence continues at coordinate 31,272 of JANHFP010001025.1, read as the reverse complement.
TTAGCTATTTTCTTGCAGACATTTCATTGCCCAAACTAGGTAACACCATCAATGATAGTAAACAGTGAGGTTTGCTCTCAGTTTATATTCTAGTGGCTTGTCCTGTCAGTGTTGGTGGCCTTACAGAGGTTCTTTGGTTGAGCTATTTACTGTCGACTTTTTTCCTCTTTGGTAATTTCGCCTATCTTAGTGAGGTCACTGAGAATTATCTAGATTTGGTTGTCTAATTTTTATATTTTGTTAGTGTTTATTGGGATGTAAGTTTCTTTATCTTCTAGTATTTCTTTTGCTTTTTAGACATAAATAATATCCATAGATTATGCAAAAGAGATAATCAACAAGCCAAAAAAGGAACAAAAAAATCCTAAACACCTCTCCCCCAGCAATCAGCATCCAGATGAGCATAGATTAGCTTCAAGAATAACATCAGACTAACAATCAAGTAAACAATACGCAAATCAAGAAACTGCCAAACAAACCAACAGTAAACAGCCCAACCAAATAACGTCTAAGACCACCCCCGCCAACACTGACAGGCAAACCACTAAGAACAGTGATGGGTACCATTTTTGTCATTGCGTGCCGAAAGTGTGTGTGTGCATGCCAGCACCCAGGCACCCATAATGCAATGTGTGTTCACTGCATGTGTGCATGACCCCCACAAACATGTACCATACCCTGTGCATGCACGCATCCCCTGCTTTGGGCCTGGAAAGCTGCCTGCATCAACCTGGAACCCAAATATGATGGGCGGCTACTCTCCTGCCTGCCTACCTCACCGCCGCTGCCAGGAAAGGCCCCAAAGCTGTGCTGCCCGGGATCAACATTGGAAGCGGTTTGCACTGGCAAAGCGGCACTGCCGCTGCCTCTTTGCCAGCGCAAATGGCCTGCCACTGCAGTGTCTTTGCAGAGGCTCCTCCTCTTGCCAGTCTCGCGCACTAGGCAGCATCCAGCCAGCCATGCCTGGCCTCCCCCTGCAGCAGCCCACATGGATCCTGGATAGCACAGCTTTCAGGCCTTTCCTGGTGGCAGCGAGACAGGCACATGGGAGTGACTGATGGCAGTGTTCCTGACTGGAAAGGGGTCGATGTCCCTGGACTGCATGCTGGTGTCAACTGCATGGCTGGTGTGGATGCACTAAGAGGAGCTGCCCAGTGGGCATGCGCACGCTGGGAAATTAGCTTCCGGTTTCCAGCACATGCATGCATACCGGTCAGCTAGTCTTCTGGCTACTGGCATGCATGTTTGTGTGATGGTCAGTTGGCTGGCTGATCTTCCAGTTTCTGCATGCGCACCAGTAACCAGAAGACTAGTTGGCTTGTGTGCACCAGAAACCTGGAGGAGAAAAGGGGCGATGCCATGTGTGCCAGGAGACATTGCTCTATATGCCACTTTGGGCACGCGTGCCATAGGTTCCCCATAACGACACTAGAATAAAAAACTGAAAGGAAACCCCACTCCTTCCTGGCAGGGGTGGGTTCTACTTACCTTTACTACCGGTTCTGTAGTCCCATGATTGCTGTGTGTGCGCTATGCAAATTCACAGTAGAGCACGCATGGCATGTGCGTGCCATACATGCACTCTGAGCATGCGGAGTAGAGCACACACAGCAGCACACACCGTACGTGCACTCTGTGCATGCTCAGAAGCATTTAGGATTGGCCAGACACTGCAATCAGCCGATTTGCCTGGCAAAAAAACACGGAAATAAAGATCAAGAATTTGCCAGGGCAGGTGAGAGGGCCCATCGCCTGGTCGGATAGAACCTGTTTGCTGACATCACACTGTCAGTGCTATCGGATCGCACAAACTGGTCCAAACCGTGATCAACACACCTCTACTGGCATTAATGATGTTCCCTAGTTTGGGTAATGAAATGTCTGCAGCAACTAAGCTCAGAGATCCCCAAGGATCCCCTATTAATTATAGGTTAGTAATATACACGACTTCCAATGTCAACCAAAATAATAATAATTTTGTACATTATTTTTTTTAAATCACCCACTCTCAGCCCAATTCACCTCCCAGGGTGGTGGCTGTGGATTGGATATAATTCTGCCCAGAATTAATCATAAAAATAATACAGTTGAGATACAAATTAATAAAATGAATAAATTATTGCCTTCTCACTGATATCCAGCCTTCTAAAATTGGTTGTTCAAATAGGGTCAGCCAGAATTTAAGCATTGATGCTGTGTGTCTTGCTGATATTCACAGTTTTCATAAACTGCCAATCTGTGGTAGGTGGAAAAACAGTGTAGAACAGAAGGATTTCTTAAATATGCAAAAATTATTTGCTTGATTCGGAAGCTTCTGAAAAACTTGAGTATAGACCAAGTAAGATTTTCTCCTTTTTAAAATAGCAATCTACTTCAGTTAGAGGTAACTATTACAATGTAAAAGGGAAAAGGGTATATAATACTGCTCCTTTAATTCTTTTATTTGTGATATTACATGTAGTTCTTGACTTATGGTTATTTGCTTAATGACAGTTTAAAGCTATAAAGGTGCTGAAAACAAAATGACTTGCAGCGTCCTGGGGTCACGTGATTGCCATTTGCAACCTTCTCTGGAAGCTTCTGACAATGGGGGGGGGAGGAATCCAAATTTGCTTAATGACTGTAGCAAGGAAACTCATAAGGTTGGGTGTAATTTAACTTAATGACCCGATTACTTATAAACTGAAGCTGATTCTCAGTTGAGGGAATTAAGTTGTTGATTACTTGTATACGTCATTAATACCACACCAAATACCTGATTATAGAAAGGGATTCTATATTTTAAATGCATTTTTCTTTCAAATACATACTATAAGGTGAATTTGGGGGGCTCAGGGCAGGAAAAGTCTTATCATATCAAAAATGACTAATGATGTCTGTTTTAATAATCTGTCACTATAGTGAGTAAGAGATCTGTGAATAAAGAGGGGTATCTTTGCAATTTTGTAGGGCAGGGATGTGTAAACTTTTAGCATAATATTTATGTCTAATTGAATCTAAGGAATTGAATCCCACACACACACACTGTAGCTAGTGCAGTTGGAGTATTGCAAAATGCCATTAATTTGGATAAGCAGCTGTATTATTTTCTTACAAAAGCATGGCCTGACCCAATTAATGAATTTAGTTTTAACAGTAGCTATCCTTCAGGTTTTTTATGATAATCATTAACATTTTTTAAAATCTTGAAACTGTGGCTCACACATTATAGCAAGTCCCCAGATTAAGAATGCCATGGTTTAAAGACAACTTAGATCCAGATGAATAGGCAGTTACTGGCCAATAAACACTAATAGTTGACAAGGACCAGGAGATGGCATGGGTGATAGATGCAGCAGTGCCAAATGAAGCAACATCAGGAAGAAGAGGTATGAGATGCTGGTGAAGTACCAGGTCCTGAAGGAGGAACTAGAGATGATGTGGAAAATACAGTGGTCCCAGTGATAGTAAGAGTACTTAGTCTGTGACTCCTAAAGTGGAAGAGTGGCTCCAACAGATCGCAAGAACAGCATCTATCCAAGAAGAATGGAGTGCTAGGAATAGCTAAGATCCTTCCCAGAACCTTCAATTTCCCAGGCCTCTGGTAAAGGACCCAAGATTGAGGAAGATACATATGGATGAGAAGGGATTTATTTATATTTACATATTACTTGTCTCATGGAACTCTATTCCAAATTTCCTATGCTTGGAATAAACGATCAGATAGAACTTTTTTTAGTTTTAGATCAGATAAAATATTTTAGTGACATTTCATTATTAGTATTGTAGGAAATATTTTAGATTTTAAATCAGATTTTTACTCTTCCCATAACAATAACAGACACTTTGAGAAATGGAGCAGCTTGCTAAAACTTGACTGGTTAATCTTAAGAATTCTGGATCATCTATATATAACTATAATATTTGAGTAAACATTAACTTTGTATATAGCTTAATAGATTTCAAGTTTAAAATAAGATGTCTACGAAGATGGAGCATGTTGTGTACATCTATGTTCTTAGAAGAAATCTTTTAAGATTTCTTAAAATGGAAGCATTGGTACTTGTGTTACCATTTGACGTTTGTTAGCCATTCATTTGAGAGTTTTCATTTAGGACTTAAGAATCATTACTCTTCAATTTCAAATTGAATGGAAGACAGATTCAGTGCTTTAAGCAACTTCCATAGTATATTTTGTTAGAACTCTGATTCAATAAAAAGTTTCCTATCCTCTCCCAGGTTTGTTTTACCTTTGAAAGAAAGGATTTCATGCATTGTTGTATACATTGGAATTGCTGTCCAGAAGAGAGCAGTCTATTACTATTTTTTATAGCACTGTCCCAGTATAGTACAATCACAGTAGCTTTTACTTATTCTTGAAATCTAATAGGTACGTTGGAAGGTGCACGATTTTGAATTTACAAAAGCATATAAGAAGTCATTATGTAACTAGAGCAAGATCAGCATCAATATCCTTTATGTAAATGTGTTTCTATTTCATATATCACTTCGAACTTGTATCAAGTTCTTTGCAATTGTGCTATGAGATTATAGACTGCTTTGCTAATAATGTACTTCATTTGTGCAGGCAGAGGGAGAAGATAGCCTTAAAAAGATGCAGTTAATGGAACTTGCAATTCTGAATGGTACCTACCGAGACGCCAATATCAAATCACGTAAGTCCTATAGTACTATAGAACTTTTCATATGTGTACAAGAATTTTAGTTCTTTATATGGCAAATAGAAGCCGACAAAATGTGTTCTAGTTCTTTTTGTTGCTCACATATTTTATAGCCTTTTCAAATATCCTTGGTGCTCGCATGCATTTTGTATTTGCCCCATGTGTATCCTGCTTTCCAGAGCATGCATATCTTTGTTCATATTTTGTACTCCTTAACATAGTACACATTGAGCAAAGCTTGCTGTTGAAAGAAAGGTATTGCACATATTTTCTGGCATCTCTTGTTTTTTCTTAATTAAACCTTCACTAACTAGAGTCTTAATTGTGGTGACTTTTACAAAATAAATTCTCTCCCTAAGGTGGTTTTTTTCAAGAGCAATTGGACTTTCTGGTTTTTACTTCACCTCTTGAGAGCGAAAGAAGCTTCTTGGATGAGAAGCAAAATGTCTTCAAAGAACAATCAGAAAGTCCAGTTGCCTCTTGGGAAAAAGTACCTTTGGGACAACCATGACCTGGATGACTAAAAATCTCCATAGACAAAAATACATTCTGTTTAATTCAGCCATGGGGGGAAGACACTTGGCACCTTCAGGAAATTAATCTCATATGTTAGGATGTGATCAGACCATAGTTCATTCTGTGCAGTGTTTTGTTTTTCACTTTCCCCCATTTCTTTTGCTGTGAATACTGAGATCAGTCATATTATAGTAATGATGACTTTGTAAACACTCTTAGTTGATTCAGCATGGTTTCACAAATGCATGTACTCAGGGATATTTGAAAACGAAATGATTTTCACTTAATGACTGGATTATATTTTAGTCATTTTGAAACATTAACAGGCAAATCATTGCATTTTGAGAATAGGAATGGTTTATCTAACCACTAATAGATAATAGGAAATTATACTTCACACCAGTGTTCTTTTATGTTCAATGAATCACAAAACTGATGGAAATACAAAGTTTTATGGTGTAGGATGGGGCCTACTACAACATTTGGTCCACACTGTTCCTATAATAGATTCATTTTGTAATATACACATGTAAATAACTTGTAGTAGCAAGATTGCAGATCCCTTGTATGGCAGAATAAGGCTGAATTTGATCCAGTACTTTGGCAGTATTTTTGGGAAGTTATTCTCTATTTGATTTCATTCATCTATCATTTTAGATAAGCTAATATTTTATAAATTTGCCGAAAACCTAACTAAACTTACCTATTACTTATAGCTTCCCATGCAGATGGGAAATTCAGCATATATTTTACACTGTTATCAAATATTAAACAGTCCTTTTAAAAACTCAAGCCAAGGGATATAAGTATCCAATATCACTACCAATGAATCTAAACAAAGTCAAAAATATTATTTTTATTATGCCGTACCACTCCATTTAGACTCATGGCATTAAAAGAACATATCCAAACATAAATTGAAATAAAAGATAAATACACTAAAAGCAATACTCATTTGAAATGTTTCTTACTTCATTGAGTAAACTTGTATGGACTTTCAACTGCAGAGCTTTAAAATGAATTTGTACCTGCAGTGTATAAAGTGATCTTGCATTAGGTCTTGAAATTATTGAGTTTACAGTAGTGTGGATTTGCTTATTTCTTATTTGCTTATTGCATATTTCTTAAACTTTGATGCACAGATTAATTTGTACTTGGTCTTGACCACTGACAATCACTTGTGTTTCCTGTTGCGCCCCAAAGCTTTTGTTATGAAAGTAATTTATTGATCCACATATGCTTCTTTTGACATGTTTTAGTGGTCACTTTGATAAGTTATGCTCCAGAGCAAGTGCTTGATCTCTCATAGGTTCAAGAAGTAATCTTGTCATGCCTTAAGGGGCTTTACTCTTAGGTATAGAAATATTTCAGATGTATCATAAGGCATCACCATTTTATAGTATAACATTTCAAGGATTTAATTTCCATCATCATGCTAGGATATGCCTGAGTATTTTAAATTTCTACAAATTAATGAGTATATGAGTCTTTTAAAAAGAATGCTGGCAACTTAGAAATCTTGTTACCAGGTTATGTTGTCCTGAGAAAGATTGATTCTCTGAAGCCTGCCTTTTTGTGATGAATTGGCTACATTCAGTGTCTCACAACTTCTATTATTATTTACAGTTCTTTTAAATTGTGTCAGAAAAATATAATCAGAGAGCTTTAAGATGGAGATAAATCCCCTTCTTCTATACACAAGCTCCTTGTGAATTACTAGGAATGATATTTGTAAAATAACAACATTACAAGTGATATTAGTAAAACACATTGGAATAGAAAATAACAATGGAATCTGTCAGAAGATTTTGTATAGAAAGACAGGAATAAATGACCTATAACATGACCACCATACTATTTATTTGCTTTTGTTAAACTACAGCTCAGAATTTTGCCTTTTTTGCCTTCAGAATTGATTAATTATCTATTTGCTATTGATCAGTCAGTGGTTCAGCTTCATCTTAAATTTCTAAAATTAAATAGTGCCTCCTGAACATACCACAATTGCTTTTTAAGTTGGTAATTTAAATATATTGTAAAATATATATTTAGCAGTATTTCACTCTGTTTTGGTAAACTATTAAAAGTAGGCTTAAACCTAGGAACTCATGGCAATTTAAATATTTTTTCTAATAGTGTTAACATATATATTAAAATAAATATTCATCTTTACTTACAGTTGGTTATATTTTGGTCTTTTATATTACCAACCTTTATCTAAAGAGAAAAAAAGTTAGATTGTTTTCCAATTATTAGATGGGGGAAATGTAGCAAACGTTTTCTGTATCCTTGTCACCACTTGTGCTGTGATAGTTCAGAAAATGGGCAGAATATACAAATAAATGTTGAGAATGTTTACTGGTTAAGTTGCAACTGAAATATGTTACATTGTATATCTAAGCTTCACTGAATTTTTGTGAATTCTGAAATCTCACTATTTTTAATATTCCATATGCAATTACAACAATATTTTCTTTGTTTCCTGCATGCCTCTCAGTCTCATGCAGTCTTGAAGGCATAGGTAATGAAAAATATGTGATCTACACTGAGCTTTTGTGCTGTGTGTTACCTGTTTTAGAAATGTATTCTACCATTTTAAATTGGCTTTTATTTTGCATGTTCATTTTAATCACACTGGGAAATGGAAAGCTGTTGCTTTTGAATGGTGTGCTTTGGCACTGTGTGATCAATGCATGTACTAATGATTTCCTTTTATTTTTTCTTCTTTCCTACTTTCCTACTTTTCCCATCTTTTCATGTTTTGCACTACTGTCTCCATACTTTCTTCTGAATTTCTTTGCTTACTGTAGCAGCCCTTGCCTTTTCTCTTGCAGCAACAGCCCAGGCTCCAAGGATTATCACAGGGCCTGCCCCTGTTCTCCCACCAGCTGCCCTGCGTACCCCTACGCCAGCTGGCCCTACCATAATGCCTTTGATCAGACAAATACAGACCGCTGTCATGCCAAATGGAACTCCTCACCCAACTGCTGCAATAGTTCCCCCAGGACCTGAAGCTGGTTTAATTTACACACCTTATGAATATCCCTACACACTGGCACCTGCTACATCAATTCTTGAGTATCCTATTGAAACCAGTGGGGTATTAGGTAAGTTTCTCCAAGATAGTTTAATTGAATATTATAGGTAGCATGGCTTGTGCCCCATAATGTTTGGGAAGATTCTGAAAGATTTTTTGTTTTACTGTCAATGACATATGCTCCCCTTTTCAAAAGAAGTGTGTCCCCACATAATAAGGATATTCGATTTGAAAAATTACATTTTTTTCTCTGTAGAGGAGATTGAAATACCTGGTATTCTTAATCCTTTGGTTCCTTGGTTTTTAGCATGAAGACTTTATTTTAGTACCACTTAGAAAAAGTTAATGTTAATTTGATATTGTTGTTTTTGTCCATATCACATTTTTTACTTTTTTCTCTGTTCCAATATTAAATGTATTTAATGAATTATGTTGTTTTATGTCATTTTTAAAACTTGATTTAAAAGTAGTTACTGCTGGTAATTATATTCAGGAGCAAAAATACAGTCCAAGTAAAACACATAAAATCTCATTTATTTCAGTTTGAGAAATTAGTTGCAATATTCTATCCGTTTATGTGAAAGCATGCCTGATTGAACTATATACAAATATATTGCTGAATACATAAGTTATCTACCTAGGCTACTCTTCCATTGAAATCCATGAGACAGCTTAACCATTGGCTTTTTGGATCCCCAGGCATTTGAAATTGTGAATCAACTATTTAGTTCCCTATCTTAATTTTTTTTAACCTAAAATTCTAAGCCTGATTGCAAAGCAATGCATTTCATGCCTACATCCATACTTCCCATTTTGTCTGGGATTGAGTAAATAGCATAGCAATTTTATATCACTGTATTTAAAAGTGCTTTTGTAATACCACTGTAATTCATACCATACTTTTTATATAAAATAGCTGTTACTTTAAATTAATTACAATTAACCATAGTGTTAAAATTGGGTGATTGTATATTATCTGCTAGTTCACATTTTCACTTCCTTTGTGAGTTTTTCAAGATATTTTCAGGAACACTTTAGCATAAATAGATATATTTATTTATAATCACCAATAAATGCTTATTTTCATATTACTTCATTTGGATCAGCATATAATAATGAATAACAAGAGTGTAGCATTTCCATAGATATTCATAATATACCATCATATAGTTAACTATGCAATTAATTTATTGCATAATTTATTTAATTAAGTTTTAGAGCTAGACTGTTGGAACTATTCATATTAGGGATTTTTTTTAAAAAAATAACATCCTATAATTTTGAATTTTTGATTTTTTTTAAAGTGATTGCTTCTGTTTGAAATGTTTGCATGCTGTCATTTTAGATATCTATGTCACCAATCATAACTTAAATATAATAATACAGTTTTATACGTAGTATTAGTTTATGGCTAATTTTCAGCTGTTCAACCTTACTAAAGATTGACTAATTTAAATTAATGTTTACAATTGTGTGTAAGTATTCATTTTAATTTTGACTCTATTATGTGATGAAGTTAATTGTAATCAAATCTGAAATAGGTGATATAATACATTTTATGAATATAAAGATTATAATTGTTTCTTACAACACACTATCAGAGTCAAGACACTGCTTCCAATGTGGAGAACTGATCACTAAAGTAAATGCCATCTATTACTTTCTGCTGTATTGTGAAAATTAAGTATAAGTCTAATAAACTACGTGTTAATAAATGTTGACTCTAAAATGCTACGTGTTAAAACTATTATTATGGAAATATGCATCTTTATGTTTAGTGATAAATGCCAGAAGGCTATGTAAATTATTTGAAAGATTTTATTTTCATTGTGTAAATAACTTTATCTATTTTAATTGTTAAAGCAGCTGCATCTTTTTTTTAAGTTCATAAACTGTTCTCAGCTATTTTTGCATGCAAGTGCATGCCCATCCCTTTCATTCCCCTTCCATTGAGTCCACTTTAATTGTTTGAGACATTGTGCGTTGTATGTGCCCCTTCTCCGTTGTTAAAAAAGAAAGAAAAATATTTCAAACAATTTGTAAATCCCTAATTTACTAATATTTTTAGCAAAATATAAGGATTTAAAAATAAAAGCAATTTAGGAAAAATGTGTAAATAATTTAGGAAAGATTAGGAAATAAATTTATGGGAAGGATTGTCAGTAGCATCAAATCTTAGTTGACTAATATTTAATTCCCTTTTATCTTTAGGTATGGCTTTCCCAACGAAAGGCTAAGAATTCAAGAATGGTCTTAACTGAACCTCATCAGAGCTGACTTTTAACAAATGTTTAGTTTTCAGCAGCCTTGAAAAAAATGTAGCCTAGCAGTCAGTGACTTACTTGCACTTTTTTGCACATAGAAATAAAAATGCTATTAATTTGATGTAGCCTATGCTATGGTAAAGTAGCTGTGATTTATGAGTGTATGGTAGTATACTGACTGCTATGTATTCTATACTATTTGCTTTACTAATCACCTAATTCATTGCAGTTCAGAGTTATTGACTTAGTTTTTAAAACAGTCTGTAGGCTTGAAGAATTGTGTTATATATTTTTAAAAATGATAAAAACTGGAAGTTGTTTAAAAATTAGCAAAGAACCTTCAGTATTAAAAATGGCATTATTTAAGATAGTCCTGCTGCAAGGAAGGCACTTCAGTGAATATGTGACTAGTAAAGCTCAATTGTGTTTGGGTCTAGTAGATTTCATGAAATACTGTAATCACGTGTGCAAATGAATGGATAATACAGGTTAAGGCCTGGATGTTTAAAGTAAATGCAATATTAATCTGCACAGATATAATTCATATATTAAGGTTAAAATTTGAAACTACTGTGCCTTAACTTGTTGCTTTCTTTAAATAGTATTTTAAGAAAGTGATCTTTCCATTTTAATAAGCCTGCTGTTAATGTTTTGTCAAATGTTTTCTAACTATCTTGGTAATTGCAATTTAACTAGGTGCGGTGGCTACTAAAGTTCGAAGGCACGATATGCGTGTCCATCCTTACCAAAGGATTGTGACCGCAGACAGAGGTTAGTTTAGTTCTGCAGTTCTTGCTTATAAGAAATGCTTTGAGTGTACATGGAAATTTGCAACACCACAACTGGTTAATCAAATTCTATTTTGACTGTTTTATTGATGTTTATATTAAATTGAAGTGAACATAACACTTTTCTGGCAATTTAAAACTACTGTATCCTTTCCATCAAAAATCTATACACAAACACACACACACGCATAAACTTCAGTGTATTGAGTATACAAAGTTATAACTTCCTTTGTGAGCACTATGATTTAATTCAAGTAGGCGTCATTTTATTGTTGGGTCGGTATTTGATTTTCCTATGGGGCTCTTAAATAATTTGAGATATATCAAATTGGTGTTGCAAAATAAAATGAATGGATGAGTGCTTAATAAGGTAGAAGTAAGTGCTATATGTATTTTTTTCAGGAGAAAACTGAAGATTCATTTTTTTCTCTGTTGACAAGTTGTTTGTGCCATTTGCCCTAAAATCTCTACATTTAACAAGGAGATTAAAAGTGATATATCTCAAGTTTGAGTGTGTTTTCCTAGCTTCTAGGATTTTTAAAAAATGCATTTATATAACTAAAATTCATTTTTTGAACTTACTACTATTGGTATTTTGATAGGCAAAGCAAAAAACATGCTTGGCTTGGTTTTTGAAGGGAAAATAAATCTTCATTTTCTCCTATATATCATGCAACTTACATTCCTTGTAAATTTATAGGCTTCTGAATGATGTCCTTTTCTAGTGAGAAGTGACTTCTCGGTTTATTGACATTGAGTTGAGTAGTGAAAACAGTGTGACAATTCAGGAACATTTGTTCCACTGTAGTATTGTTTTGGTTTCTGAATTTGGCAACTCAGTTGTGATATCAATATGCCTCCCTTAGTTGGCAGAGATATGGTGAGGATTAATTTAGATTGCATTGTCTAAAGTAAGTGCAAATCCGATTAGCATGCAAAATTTAATTAATGGAGTAGATTTGTAATATTGCACTAGAATAAATTCAGATAAGAATAAATTTTACTGCAAAATGATATTTCAAATGCTAAATAAATACCAGTGTCTTTATTTTTAACTTTTAACCAGTTATTGAGCTCATAGCATAGGAGCTCATTGTTAGAAACATTCCAAACCAGATAGGTATTTTTTGCAACATTTCAGAAATGCCACAGTGCATTTTCAAAGTACTTTCTTTTCTGAAAAACACACACCCCACTGTTTGTATTGAATCACCGTTATGAATGTTCACTTCTGTGAAAAATAACCTTTTGTACATATAATGAGGGAGCAATATCATGCATTCCTACTTCCATTCTTCTTGGATGCCACATGTGAGTATTGTTTAATGTGAAAAAAATGTGCTATAAACCCACTTTACTTGATCCTCCTCTTTTGGAAATT
>JANHFP010001025.1:4560-18525 GCA_032468135.1 Calamaria suluensis | reverse complement strand
TTTTGGAATTTATGTCACATGTGGATATCTAAAGATAACGGAATCAGGACAGATATATCAAGTAGAATGGGAAGAAAAATCACAATTCACCGCTGATTGAGAAAGTTATACTGGATAGTTACTGGGACAGAGAATCAACTGTCTTAATATTTTGTATCTAGAAGTCTGATGTTTGGGTAGTAGTTCAGTTTGTGACTGAATTTTTAATTTTATCTATAGTTGACAGTTGTTAGAAACAATGTTTTGTAGGTTTTGGGGAGATTTGTTAAAACTAATTTGCAGATATTGTATTAAGATTTGTATTTTTATTTTGGTAATATTTGAGAGCACGTAGTATACACTTTAGTAGTTGAATGTTATAGTAATAGTTACCATTGTATAGACTATGGTGACCTTTTTCCTCCCTAATAATTAGTTTTTCTAATGATGGTATATGATTCAGATACACGTGACATTAGTGAACATGATGAGTAATTCCAGATTCCATCAAATTCTGAGGTGGCTTTGTTTATTCATTTTGAATTGTGGACAATAGTAGAATGCTATATTGGTTTTTTGTCATTAATACATTTTTTATTTATATCACTTGGTTCCCCATTCAGGTTTAATTTGTTGTGTGCAACCAAGTTGAAAATTCCATTGTACTAACATAACTTGACACTGTATAGCTTCACATATGTCTGAATAATTGTCCAGTTCAATATGCATTAAAATTCAATGTCAGTAAACCGAACCACTTTCTGTTCATAAGAACAACTATGAGGAGTTAACTGAAGCTAGCATATGCATTAATTTGATTTTTGGGTAACAGATTTTAAAAGAAGTATCCCATTATTGTCTGATTAAAGATTTTATTCTTAATGCTGGCTTATATGTAAGCATCATATTTAAAGCAAGAGCTCCCAGCTTTTCAGAATTCATTTCTCTGAGAATTAAAGATAATTTCTCCTAAAGCCCCGCCATATACATAATATAAAACTGAATTTATGTAACAGAGAAATTGACTGATTTAATTGTAATAAACTGTAATGGTGTTGCACACTTGACAAACCTGTGTGTACTGTAGACGGTCAGGGACTTGGCAGAGGATATATCACTGGTGTTACTGGTATCTTACGATAGCTTACTTTGATTTAAATACACAAGAAATGGCAGTGCTGAAACTATAACAGTAAAGTGTTTTTCTCAAAGCCAATTTTCACATAATTTATATTTACAAATTGTAATACCATATTAATCAAAATTGTAGTAAGTACCAAGAACACTTTAAGATTCTGGATATGTAATACACATTTTTATAGTGGCAAGATAATGCCACATTAAATATTTATTAATTTTAAGGTGGTTTTTTTTCAATATTTTTAACTTAAAACCCCACTTCTCAGCATTTAAAAAAAATCAGGGAAAATAAGGTATCATTTAAGTTACAACAGTAATGGTTTTAGAGTTCATGAACTGTAGCCTAAATAAAAGGCCATAGAAATAATATAAAGCCAACCCAAGACGTATGGCCTTTAAAATGTGCTATCTGTGAACATTGCACCTACTGAATTCATTTTAAAAAATGGCACAACTCTGACTTTGCACTGAACACCTTTCTCACTTTCATCTCCTCTGCTTTAGTCAATGGCAACAGTACAAATATTCTTATCAAACCTCAGAATTTATTAGAGATAATAAAGCTGTTGAATGAGTCTTAAAATTTGTACTACTGTAAAGTGGACCAAGTTGTTGAAGGAGGATGAGAAAGAGAGTAATTAAAGAAGAAACAGCTCAAGAAAAATGGGAATGATAACTTTCCACTTGAGAACTTTTTTATGTTTTATTGTAATATTTGTGTGTTTTGGAAAAGAAAATAGTATTTACAGGTGGCTTCTTTTAAAATATAAAAATATAAAGCAGGAATGTATATGAAATGTCAAATTTTATTGTATTTGCAAAGTATTAGCTTTGAAAAAAGAGCTGTTTGTAGTTTTTAAAATGCCTTATTAGTATCAATTAGATTTCCTATATTTTTGATGTAACTAGAGCATTTTAAATATAGAATTTTAAATGGCAGGACTTTTACAGTGTTTACATACAAATACATTTTCTTAGTGTCCTATATGTGTAAGATAGGGTTTTGGTTTTGTTTTGTTTTTTAAAGGAAAAAGCTCCCTAGAACATTTGGGCTTTTCCTGTTTCCCATGAACGATGCCTACTATTTTAGACTTCAATTTAGTATTGCTTTGTATCATGAAGCCAAGAAGTTCAGTGTTGATTGTAAATAGAATCATTGAAAAGCAATAAAATCTATTGAACAAAAAACTTGTTTGGCCGGTAGTTTGTGAAATCAAATGTCAACAAATTAAATTTCTTAGATTCATTTCTCTTAACAGTCAGTTATTAATAATCACATTCATCATTACTAGTTGCTTTGATTGCTTGCACATGGGAAAATACTAATGCTTAATAGCAGTCAGATACTGATATGGTGCACTGACTGTTCTCAATTCTTTTATCAAGTTCCAGAAATTGTTCATCATTTTGTTTTGTTTTGTTTTTTCTTTCATTGACTGCTACTAACCATTAGTTATAATTTTATTTCTATTTTTCCTTGTTAACCAGTTTTGTGGGAACTGGGCTTCTCCTTCATATGTTCAAATCATGATACTAGGCTGTCATGATTTTTATTGCATTCTGTAGATGGTGTCAAGCAGTATGTCAGAATTAAACATGCTTGTTTTTATTAGTTGTGATTAGTTTTCATGTTGTCATTAAGCCGTCACTAGCTGAAACTAATCTCTTCTCTATCTTTCTTTCTTTTTTTCTTTTTTTCTTTTTTGTTTTTTTTGTTTCTAACCACCCAGCCGCCACCGGCAACTAACCTATGACCTTCTGACCTCTGAACTCTTCACCCAATGATGACCTGACCATGCCTGCCTGCTGATCAGTTAACTGGTAATCGCCTTTGCTTGTCTGTCTTCAGTGCAGCGAGCTGAGGCATTTGTCCGTTCGTCTTACCATCTAACAAAAAGACAAAGAATTTGTTGTCCTCCAACTCAGCTTTTTTTCCCTGTTTGGGTGAAAGTGGTTCTAGAACCTGCACTGAATAGTAGTAAAGCAATAAGGTCCAATTCATCCTTCCGCACTGATCATCTTTTAGTGTCCCACCCTAAAAATGGTAAGAAGGGCCTCATTTAAGAGATGGAAGCAGATGTCCCTCAACTCCTTGATGTCAGAGGCAGTTACTGTGAGACTTCTAGGAATCTTTCTCTTCTCATAAAGAAGTCAAAGCTCTCTTTGAATGTACTGTGTGATGATGCATCATGCATGAACCTTTGGTCAGGGATATCATTGGTGAAGGGATTCCTAAAAGTATTCAAAATTTGACATGCAGTGTAATCACTACCAATGCCCTCAAAGGGCAGAAGATGCAGCCTTTTTTATATTACCTGCCAAATTGGGTGTTTTTAAGAAAAAAAAAGTGCCATGAAAGATAGGTTACTGAATTTTTGAACCACATCAATGCATCAAAAGACAGCAACCCTATCGAAGCTAATGCTGAGATACAGTTCTTTTACTATACATCAACTTCCTTTTAAAAATTACATGAGTACAAGGTACATGCATTATGTGTCACATTACTGGGCAAACTGTTCAAATATTTTTTTAAGTCTCCCTGTATAGAGTAAATTCATAAGGATATAAAAGCCATGCTTGCCTATTTGCTGTATACATGTAATGAAATTGTAGATAAAGTGTAGTGCATTGAAACAAATTGAAAAAAAAAGTAGATACTTTTACTATACAAGGGTGCTGGTGCAGAAGAAATATATATTTTTGGAAATGTAGCATTTTATACTTTCAAGTGTTATAAAAAAGAAAAAAGAACAAAGAAACCCTTTATTTCATTAAATGATTTTTTCTGGTGGTTGTCGAGAAACAAAAGACCAAAAGAGCCTTTTTGTCTTTCTTTTTTATTTTTTAAATATTGGAATAAGTATAAAGAAAAGAAAGTGCCTTATTTTCTTCATGGTCATTTAGTCAGGTGTGTCGTATAATCAGCTCCTCCCTAAGACAGCAAGTTAATGCATGCCACTCAGTCCGCCCAGTATGTGAAAAGAAGCTGTGAGGAAAGATAAATGAGTTGACTATTAAAATTACCTGGTTTTTGCCACAGCATGATGCAACCTTGCCAGATCCCAAACTGTGAAATAGAATTGTTCCACCAACAGCCAACCGCAATATTTTTGTAACACGTTCCCTCTTCAATTGTAGACAATATATTTTTATAATACTTGCTCAGCCTTAAACCAAAGGGTTCTACGATGCCGTTTCATTCTAAATCAAATTATAAGATAACAATAGTTATAGAGTAGCAAGTGTTTGGGTTTTTTGTTATTATTTAGAGATCAGTTATCTTTTTTTTCTGATTGAACTAGATTCAGGAAACTACAAGAGAACTTAAACTTGCTCCCATATAATTTCGTCCATGACTAAGCCAAACATTAAGATTGAGCATGTTATAGTTCTGGATGTTTTAGCTACATTGCCAAGTGCGTATGGATTTACATAATTTTTCATGAAACTTTTACTTGAGGAATGTTAACTACTGGTTGCGCTTTCCCTTAAAGGAGGAAAAT
The DNA here is from genome assembly GCA_032468135.1 of Calamaria suluensis. NCBI lineage: Eukaryota > Metazoa > Chordata > Lepidosauria > Squamata > Calamariidae > Calamaria > Calamaria suluensis. The sequence goes on along the minus strand of JANHFP010001025.1, from coordinate 13,900 downwards.
CCAGCTGTGGTTCAGTTTGAATTTTTAAAAGAAGTTTGTGTGGCTGAATTAGTATTAATTAACACTAGTGTTTATAGACACTTTACGCACAAAAGTGGAGTGTAAAATTAATGAGCAAGTATCAACATGGTCACAGCTTTGAAGCAAATTGGCAAAGATCAGGTGATGTCTTGCCCTTTACATTGTGTCAGCTTATTCTCCTAAAAAACTTCACAGTTTCCAAATCAAAGGTCAATAGTAAGTTAGATAAAGAGGGCTTATTTTTTTAAGCATCTGCATGGTGACTTTATCAACATTGTGTCTCACCTGGAAACAAGTATCAGTTTATTTACTATGCAATAAACATTCATCTTTTTGTACGCAGCTAGCTTTCCTTTTATTCTGCCACTGGCTTTGTCTTCCTGTTACATAACATTTTTGTTGTTGTTTTTTGTTTTTATTTGGTTTTACTTTTGGTATATGCTGTGCCATTTTGATTTTTGTTTGGTTGAATAAACTTGCGACACTCAAACATTTTGGAGAGAGGATTGCTATAACGTTACCAGTATTTGATCCAGTTTCATCTCAACTGTGATAAACCTGGACATTTTTAGATGCTGATCAGAGGTCTCTTCTTTGGAGAAGTGTGACTTCTAAAAGTAATGTTTGTTCTGGAAAAAAAGTTTTAAAACTTGGTTGATAACATTTTGTATCAACTTAAAGCATGACTTTTGAATCTCTGAATGCCTTGGTTCTCAGTATTATCATCCTTTATTGAATTTTTCTTTCTTAAAATATGTAGTTTAAGTCTTTTTTCTGACAGTATTATGTAATTTTTAGAGTGGGTATATGGGAGTGTCGCTTGTATGTAACCGTACAGATGACATGTATTTGTCTATTCTTTTATCTTAGTTTGATGCTATGTATGTAACATAACCAACCTATTGCCTATGAGAAATATGTAAGATAATGTATTTACAGCCATTGTTACAAGTTTATAATGTATTTTTCTATCTTGTTTTATATGTATGTTATATAACATTCAGAATAATTTTTCCTGATTGAGAAAAGGATACAAAAATGCAAAACCCACAATTTTGATAACTGAAAATTGCTAATTGTTTTGCAGTACTTTATTATTATATTGGGAGTGTTGTCTTTCTTAGGCTTTTAGTTAGCTACTGGATTGAATACATTAGACATATTTTGGTTTTAGTTGGGTTTTTACATAGCTTGCATTTTAATTCTTTGGTTCTTTGCTGTTTCTATTAACCCATAGCATTATTTTAATAAATGTTATAATACCAACCTACTAACTTTGGACTATGTCAGTTTATTAACCATTACATGTTTAATTGAATAAACAAGGAAGGACAGAAGAATGTAAGTTATGAGTTCTTGGACTAACCCTGAAGAAGTGACCACAGATAACACATGATTTGTTTTATGTTGTTTGTTTGGCTGACATTCTGCACACTACCATTGAATTGGCTTTGGTCATATTGGACTTTTACCTTATGGGTAAGTGCCAGTAGAGTGGGGAACAAGTAGCATATTTGCAGGTAATCTTCTTTTAGAGTCTTGCCACTCGCCTTTCAGCATCTGCATTACTAATTCCACAATCTCCTTTTCTAAATTAATCACTGTCACCTCACAGCAAAAGGGCAAAGATGCCAGTATATTGGTATACAGTATGTGCCCAAAGAAACCAGTTTGATTCTTTGTTGAGCTTTATGATAGAAACATTTAGTTTGATTTTGAATGTTCTGATTAAAATGACAGTTCAAGCATCTCAGTACCTAAACAGCATTATTGTGCACATTTCTAAATGTATCTAAAGCAAGAAGCACCATTAACCTAGCAGGATCCATATTTCTTCCAATTTCATTGTGATCCTAAAGGTGATTTTAGAAGCAGTCTTCAAATGACAAGTCTCAGGTAATTAAAATGTCTTAAAGCATACTTTTTCTTAAGAAACAGTTTTAAAATTGTGGGTTCACTGCTTCTCAGACGGAACATTTCTTTTTTATATCTATGGTTTGTAGTATTTAAATGACATCAGAGTACAGGTCAAAAGTATTTAAAATCAACGTAGATAATTTATTACTGCAAAAGGTATATAAATATCCATTTTAAAAAGTCTAACATTTTGTATGCTTATCCAGGAGATAATTGCTTGCAGAAATCTGTTGTAATTAATAGTTTTTCATGAATAGATAATGGTTACTAAAATATGGCTAATACGGTCTATTCATCTGTTTTCAAATTTAATATATTTTACGGGAGACCTATTTATATGGAACACCATTTGTTCAAAACATTCCTTTCAATGATCCACTTCAGAGAATTTAGGGTGAAACATCTATCCATTTACGTCAGATTAATAAGGCTTAATTTTGAATAGACATATAAAATTGAGCTTTAATAAGCACAACAGGAATATTGTTTTTAAAAAATGAAGTCAAGCCTTTCCATTTTTAAGAAAAATAAGATTTTGTGAATACAGTGGCATATGAATCAGTATTTCTTGCTGGAATATATAATATATTTGAAACTGTATTTTGTAATAGTATGCAACATAATCTTAACTCATCATCTATTAGAAGAGTCTGGATAAACAAGGATTTAGCAGCTATGTATTATTAATAAAATAGAAATTGAAATAAAAATGAAGTGAAGCCAAATTTCCCAATATATTCAAACCTATTTTCCTAAAAATATACAATGGAATGGGTTTTGTTCAATATTGTAGGATAGAATGTAATAGGAATAAATCCATTAACAATATACATGGATGCATACCTATTTGAAATCATACCCAACATAGACTAAATAGTAACTAATACTAAAAATTAAGTATTTTAATAGCTACCACTCCTTATGTTTTTGATATAGAGGGAAACAATCCAAATGCTGCAGTGGCCAAATAGTATTTTTTACGAATATGAAATGAGAAGCAATCGACAATTGCATATACCTAAAATTACCTAAGGTTTGAAAAAAAAAAATTCATGATATCTTTCCATAGAAAGATCAGTCAGTATCCCATATGATTTGATGAAATAGCTGTTTAATTATGTTAATTAGAGAGATAATAGAGGAACATTTATCTGTTTGTAGGATTACATGAGTCAACAAATGTAACATTTGTACATTTTTAACATCATTAGCTCACTTTCTAACAAAAAGGTACTACTTTTGGAGGAATACTAATATTTCCTGAAGTAAATAACCTCTTTAACAGATTGAAAACAAAAGTCATAAAAGATTCACTGTAGCTAAAGTGAAAATAATGTAAAGAATATGTTATTTATAACCATACTTTTGATTTTGAAAAACAGCTATAATGTGATGCTTAAAAAAGTCAGGGACTATAAATTATTTAAAAGTATGCTAAATATTAGCTATTTTGTTTAGTACTTCCACTGAGAGCAAGAATCCAGCAGAGAGTTGTCCCTGGAGGATGATGAAGTGCAGTTTTTTCCAGTTCCCCCTTCGCCATTTCATTTCCCACAGTCTTCTAAACAGTAGGATCTTACTGGAACAATGCAGGTGATGCATTAGTTTCATGGGGTAGGAAAATGTTTTTCCCCAATTAAAATTTGAACATTATTATAGATAAAGTAAATTAACAGTAAAGTTAAAATTGAATTTAGACTCTGATTTTTCTAATAAAGTGGAATGTAAATAAAAGCAACTGCAGTAATTTCATTTGATCAAGTAATAAATTGGCAGTATTCTGTTTAGGAACCCACAAAAGCATTTGTTTTTGCTGGAACAAATATTTCTAGAACTTTAAACTTTAGTATTAGTAATAGTTTTTTAGGCTTACATTTGTAAATCTCTTTTTTCAGCCTATTAACTAGGGAACCATCTTAAGACCATCTTAAGTTGGCATAAAACCCATCATTACAGAATATATCTTGATTTTTAAAAAATCCTCTATCTGGGATTTTATATCTTTTTCAGGTATTCACAATTGCCAGTCAAATATTTTATGTAATACTGTTGAATCAAACTGGTTAAAAAGGAACTGTGCTCCTGGTTCTTTTTATGCTGCCAGCTAACTAACGAACATCCTGCCTCAGAAGTGGGTATTTGAGAAGCACAGTTCATTTATTTGCAATAATCAGTTCTTGATACTAGATATGATGGCAGTAATTAAATCAGAGTTACTCCCAGGAGAAAGATTTGCATTTGAGTAACTAATTATTAGACAAATCATTTTTAAAAAGATATAAATATCCTTTTGAGTTGTATTATTTGAATTTTGTTTCCACGATATAATATGTATTAGGAAAAATGGATGTTGCCCACACACATGTAAATAAAATCCATCACACCTGTAAACAATGTGCAATGAAACTGGAAAGTACATGCACTTTATGCTTAGAAGCCAATGGACAACATACAGGGGTGCCATTTGAAATATCAAATTTGTTCCGTATGGAACTGTATGGCAGAATAAAGAATGTACATTTTGCATTCTTTAACTGTCAATGATTTTGGCACTTATGTATATTCCAGTTTTCTATGCCTAGCTTCTTAATACTCTGTCACTGTAGATTGTATATCAGCAGCTTGTATCAGATTTTAAATACAAATAGAAATGTCTGTAATAACAGGTTTCTATGGAGGTATTTTAAACCAAAGATAAAATGTGAAATCCAGTGTGAACAAAAAATAATTCTGTTTTGCATCATTTGTGAACAATAGAAAAAGGTAATGTTGCACTTATCCTAAGGAATATTAAATTGTCATAGGTGGATGTTCTATATATATTGCAAGTGAATATGTTACACATTTTATTACATTTTGACACACAATTAGAGTTAATCATTTATTTGGTAGCTAATTATTTGTACTGTTGGTACCAATTCTGTCCCCGACAAGCCACTTTAAATCTGTTCAAATAGAACACATCTCCTTTGCCATAATAAAGTTGGTAACAAAGATTCATAGACAAGAAGCCTCCATTGAGATTTCTGATGCTTCTATGACTACCATAAATATGTATTCTTTAGCAATAGAATCAGAGATAAATGTGTTTTCTTTTGTTGATCATTACTTCCAAACTTACCTTTGGCCAAAGCTGTTTTCCATTCCCTTAGATCTACTGGCCTTCACTACTGTAACTAAACTAGATGCTGATGTAGGTAATTTTGTTTGAAGAATTTCACCTGGGGGGGGGGGGTGTGAATGGGAAGGAAGATTTGTACAAAGATGTAAATGGAAGCAAGGCTTAAATGTATGAAAAGGGTAAAGGTGGTGCTTTTTTTTTTTTTTTAAGAAACGTACTTGCTTTTTTCTGGCCACAGAAAGACCTATATATGTTGTCTCACCTTGAAGAAAGCCATCAATAAAGAATATAGATGGAAATGTTGACAGTGCCACTTAATCATTGCTTGGCTTTCTTGTTTGTTTATAAGCCCCCATACTTAAGTGAAAGAGGTAGTATAGAAATGTGATGAATAAATGGATACAATTATTCTACTTTGAGAAGTGTTTTGATATCAAGAGAACAATGACTGGATTTTAGAGGTTTGTTTTTTTAAAAATAAAATAAATAAGAGTATGGTTAGAAAATTTCCCTTCCAGTTTGGAAAATTCATTTAAGAAATGAAAAAAAGATTAATGAACCTTTTTATTCCCATCAGTATGACAATTACATGATGAGGGACACTAGCCAAGGTAATTCTGGCTTTCTTGTTTTATATTACTGATAAGCTAGCTATTGCTTATAGACACAAAGAATCCTCTTGAAACATTGGGATTCTGGTTGGCAGATTTTGGAAAGGAAGAAATTAGTAGAATATGGAAAGAAGGCACTTTATGACCTACTAAGTCAATTAAGATCCTGGGAAAAATAAACAAGCATAATCAGTGCAGCATTCCAAAAAGAGAGTGACCAAGCTTATTTACTCAAATACAGTTAGCATGATTATTTGTATTTCATTTAGGGTTGGGATTCTACTAGTCCGGGTGAAATGGTAGCTCCGTCAATCAGCTGGGAGCGAACCAGTTCGCCCCGATGTTCAGATGGGCCCATCCACCCACACTATTTTCCGACCCTTGTCATCTGATTCGTGAAGTAGATTGCCATGCAAATCAGCTGTGTTACTCCTCCGAAAAAACCAGGAAGTGAAGATTTCTTGAAACTGCATGTATGTGCAGCACACATCAGGCATGACTGCACATGAAGCACACATGCAAATTGTTCAATCCCCGAACTGGTTGTTGAAGGAGAATCCCACCACTGATGTCATTCTGTCATAATTATGGTTTGGTGCCAATTATTGGAAATGTTCTGGAAACTCTGTCCGTTGCTTTGAAGGATCTATAAGTTATGCAGTGTAGATTTCATTCTTGAATAGAATCTGCTATCTGAACATAGAGGAGATATGTCATATATCAAACTATCAAAGAACTTATAACCTAGCCTAAATTCTTGCTGATAAATCCTTTTGGTAGCAGGTAACTGGCATAAATGTTTGGAGATGACATCTGACAAGTTACACTCTGGCTACTATCATAATGTATTAGTCACAACTCAGAACAGCAAACCTAAAAGACATTAAGGGAGAGAGACATGAGTACTTTGATGTGATAATAGGAGACCTGCTGAGGAAAACATAGGACTGCTACAAAAAAATTATTAGTCTTATAGAATTGTGAAATATTTGAGTATTCTGATGTAATTATGGTAGATAGAAGTAGACTTGGAGAATTATTTTGGCAAGTAATTCTACTTTAAAGGTTCTGTTATATTACCATAATAGCAATATAGTTCATTTCAGAAATTCAAGTAGTTTCTGCTTCTTGAATTTCTCAAAAGGCTTGGCACTTGGTAATCTTAGTCCATACACTGGGATTCCCAGATACTGTATATCCAGGATAGCTCTTGCTTGACTTGAAAAAAAAATTGAGAATAAAATATGTTTCACAGCATTGAGAGAAATGGGGAGGAATAAGAAAGTTTTATTATTATGTGAAGCTAATATACAAAAAGGCAAAATAAGAAACTTTTTTTAAAAAAAGTTAATGTTTTCTACATTAAATGGAACTTGCTGATTGTCCATAGAAATTGTAGTTTCCATGCTCTTTAGAGATCAAGCAATTTTCATTGGTAGGTTTATTACAACAGTTCCTACTTTATTTTTGAACAAATTAAATGTTAAAAATGTTCACCATTATTTTAAATGTTAAACAGGATTTTTCTGTTTCTTTCAAAACAACATTGGGGCAAGCAGAGATTTTCTCAACTCTGAGGCATTCAGTTATGGGTGTTAGTCCTATTTCTGTCTGTCTCTTATGCTTTGTCATTCAGGGGTCAACTTGTTTTTCTACTGCTTCTAAAAACTATTTTTGAAGGTGTAGAGTTTTAGATACTGTTAAGTAGCAACTTAGAGGGGACAGCCGCTATGATGTGTGGTGAGAATTGGCAGAGGAACATAGGAATGCTGTTTCCCGCTGATCAGAGCCAGCAGACCCTGCATATTAGTTTTGATGACATATAGCAGCCGCCTTTGCTGCTGGACATAAATTGCCAGTGCTGAGTGACAGGCACAACCTGCCTGTTTAGTCTTGGTATCACAAACCTAGTCTTAACAACAAAACAAGTTTGAAAAGGCGGACATTTTTGTGACCATAAAATATCCTCCATAAGTAGTATCCTCCTACGCTACTGATAGAATATTGCCCAAGAGTATTTTCAACTTTATATTTTACATTTTTGATAGATTATTATCCTTCCTGGAGGCAGCATCCAGGATGGGTTTGAACAGTCAGTTCAGACAACGGACTTGAGTCAATCAAAAGTTTAGGTCCCACCTCTGTTGCCATGGAAACCCAGCTTTTGACTCAGTCCGTTAGACTGGACTGATTCGTCTTTAATCAGTTATTGCTGCAGTGTCACATGCAAATATGGAAACAAGGATTTTAACTCCATTAAAAAAAATAAGATAAATTCATTTACAAAGAAAAATGATTTATTTGATTATATGAGAAATACATCAAATATTCAATTAAAATGAAATTGCTTTCCTTTTTGAAGCAGCTGAACTTAGAACTCTTTATCAATGTAGTATCCCATCTTTGTTCCAAAGCGCTTAATAGAAGAGCTGAGGTGACAAAGTGGTTAGACTGCAGTACTGCAGGCTATTTCTGCTGACTGCTGCTTGATGCATGCTTCTTCCTGCTGAATCTATTATTATAAGAATCATGTACACAAACCATTGTATAATTAACAGTTGAAGTAAGCCAAGGGAGGAAAAGAAGGTGCTGGTAAGATGGTTGTTGGACTGGGGCACAAACCTTTTGCATGAAGGAAAGGGTGATGTGCTCCTATCTGTTTCAGGACTTTTCTATATTTTTTTTTTACCGCAATAAAACATTCTAGGTTTCTACTGAATCAGAAGATGGCAATTGATTATGTGCCATCAAGTTGTCATCAACTCCCTAGTGACCACGCAGCTTTTTTACATGAAATTTTTTTTTGATTATCACAAATAAATATACCTACCATGGATTTTTTTTAAACTATTATTTTATCAGTTTCTATAGCGAACCAACTCAGCCAAGTGATTCTAAGTGGCTTACAACTCTACAATTTTGTGGTAAGAAATGTAAAGTGGCCACCCTTTGTCAGGCAATATATAGAGCTTTTGGGAGTCAGATGGTGTATAATTGTTGGATAATTTTGTTCAGGGGGTGAACTCCAATTTTGCTTTTGTTCACTAGTGCCCATATACAGCATATATTTTTTTTCATCACAAATTCATTTTCCTAGGACAGAATAAAATAGGTATTTTTGAGTATACTGGATTTCGTTTTAATCAATATCTACCCTGTTTAAAAAGTTATACTATAGTCTCTTCTAGATCTTTTGAAACCAAAAACAAAACTTGAAGAAAATGAAAGTATTGCTAATCAATTAGCAATTCAATATATTTTAATGGCAAGAATGACCTATTTTTTTTCCATATGGGAGCATCTGGTGTGCAACACAATTGAAAGGCTATTTAATTTTTACCTAAGTTTATTAATCTTCATTACCACAAAATGCAAGATTATGTTCATGTACAATTGTTTGCTGTAGAGAGGGTTATTCTTTGCCTTTTTTTCAACACTAAAAAAAGTAAGTTTCCGTCGCGCATATGTGCTAGTCGTTTCCGACTCTAGGGGGCAGTGCTCATGTCCGTTTCAAAGCCGAAGAGCCAGCACTGCCTGAAGATGTGTCTGTGGTCATGTGGCTGGCATGACTAAACACCAGAGGCGCACGGAAAGCTGTTACCTTCCCACCAAAAGTGGTCCCTATTTTTTCTACTTGCATTTTTACGTGCTTTCGAAACTGCTAGGTTGG